>JABSTQ010007400.1:0-28999 GCA_013358835.2 Ixodes persulcatus
GGAAAATTTATCACCGCTTTGGGGACGGGGATGATCTCGCCGATTCTCCAATCCTCAGAAACCGCTGCCGTATCTACTGATATCTGAAATGTTTTGTGAGAAATAGGCTTGAGGAATGCTTTGTGCTTTGTAAGACCTTAGCATTTATGCCGTCGACACCAGAGGAAGAGGACATTTTCAGTGACTTAATAATATTAAAAATACCTTCGAAATCAATACAGATTGCATCTATAGGTTAAAAAAAACAGACTGAAATAGCCAATGACATAAAGAGCTTAAAACTGACAACCTGAATGTAAACAAGACACTCAAGAGCATTGAAGATAGGCTGAGCGGGGTTCTAAGTACAGTTACCGAAAATGGAAACAAAATTCGTGAATTGGAAAGTGAAGTAGAGTTGTTGAAGAACACTATTGTACGCCAACAACACGGAAGGCTTGTTGAATTTGAAGATAGATCCCGCCGGAACAACCTTATAGTTTTCGGCATTCACGAGGAACCTGGAGAAACAAGGAGTCTGGAGCAGAAGGTGCTCGATGACATCAACTGGATGTGTCATTAACATCAGTCGAAAGAATTCACAGAATAGGGCGGATCACCCAAGGCAAAAATAGACCTGTGGTTCTAAGGGTATTCAACTATAATGAAAAAGTGTCGGTGTTTAAAAACTGTAAGAAACTAAAGGAACCGCAGTGTCAATCTCCGATGACTTTTCAAAAGAAACGTTGCAGACGAGGAAGAAAACTGTGGGAGTCAGCACACGACGAAAAAACGGGGAGGAGCAAAGGTTAAACTTGTTAATGACAGACTTTACGTTGATGACGTGGCGTACGTTTGGGATTATGAAAAGGAACAGAGGGTAAGGTTAAACACACCCCACATGGCCAGTTCCACGTCTGCATCGGAAAAAGAATGACATCAAAGATTCCTAGATTGATAATAGTTACGCTGAATGCGCAAAGTGTTATGAATAAAACTGACCAACTGGAAGTTGTTTACTAGATCATGACCCGCATCTTGTCGTGATAACGGAAACATGGTTGCGTCACGACGTATCAGATTTCCAAGTCTTCCCTCCCGGTTACGATATTTTGCGGGCGCGACAGAGACACTAGAGGTGGGGGTGTTGCCTTACTTATAAAGCGGTCCTTGAAGTATCAGGCTGTAACGCATATCCCAGACCATGAAAGTGTATGGTGCAAAATATTCTTAAAACATTGTAACATTCTGGTCGGCGGAGTATATAGACCGCCATCCTCAGGCATCAGTTTTATTGAAAAAAATTGAAGATTTTTTGACACTCCATGCTAATGAACGCAAAAAATTAATAGTTCTTGGAGATTTTAATTTCCCCCACATTAATTGGAACGAAAAAACTGTCGAAGAGTCAGGTGGGAAACAAGATGATTATATGTTAGAAATATTGTTAAAACACGGCCTCGATCAAATAGTCCGGGAACCCACAAGAACGTGTGGGCCACGAAATTCCATTTTAGATCTCTGCTTTCTTTCGACGTGCTTTCATGAGTACGAGGTGTCTGTTGAAGACGGGATTTCAGATCATAAGCTGGTGCGTGTGACGGTAACACAAAATAGCCCCCCTCAAAACAGAAAAAGAATACGGCACTCGTGTACAACTTTGAAAAAGCTGATGACACAACTGTCTCAGATTATTTGGAATATTCTCTTGATTCTTTTCGCCAGGACACTAACGTTAAAAGCCTCTGGAATCACTTTAAGGAAGCAGTAAACTACTGTCTAACAGCGTATGTTCCTCAGAGAATAAAAAGATTAACAAGACAAATCCTTGGGTCACACGTGAGATCATCCACATAAAGCGCAGATTAAAACGTAAGAGACTGTGTAAGCACCGGAACTTATCAGCAATTAGTTCTTTAAGCCGTGATGTAAAAAAGAAACTCAAAGATTCCAAAACTAGCTTCTTTGCAAATACGATGAATACGATTTTAAAAACGTCGCCTCATAAGTTTTGGCAACATCTGTCCCCTAAGCAGAAAGTTATAAAAGAAGTTTATGTGGACGGTGCTATATGCGATAATCCGCTTACCGTAGCAAATGAATTCAATAACTACTTTCACTCGGTTTTTTCAGCGGGCACATCGGTAAATGACCTGACTGACAACGAACTCAGGCTGCAAACAGAGCCTATTCAAATTACTTACGAGGGGGTGAGGGCCTTACTACTAAATATTGACATAAACAAAATCACCGGACCAGATAAAATCCCAAATGAATTCCTGAGGCGTTACTGCGAACCGGTTTCACGATTTTTGACCATTATCTTTCAACAGTCGCTACATACATGTCGCTTACCAAATGATTGGTTAATTGCCAAAGTTGTACCCATTCACAAATCGGGCAACCATCTTGAAGTTAAAAACTACCGGCCAATATCGTTGACATCAACAACATGCAAAATGCTAGAACACATCATTTCTAAACATCTCGTTGATTTTCTAGATGACAGACACCTTTTTTAGGACAAACAACACGGTTTTCGCAGGAAGCTATCGACTATCACCCAGTTGTTTGAATCAACTCATCAGTTTGGAAAAGTGCTAAATGTTCGTGGCCAAGTAGATGTGGTATCAATCGACTTATCTAAAGCATTTGACAGAGTCACGCATACAAAGTTACTTGAAAAGTTCTTGCTTCTTGGTGTTGATAAGAACTTGGTTCTCTGGATCAAATCATACTTATCTGATAGGACACAGAACGTTGAAATTGACGGTCATGCGTCATCTGTTTTACCGGTCACGTCTGGCGTACCCCAAGGGTCTGTTTTGGGGCCAGTTTTGTTTTTAGTCTATGTTAACGATATCGCTCAAGATATCGACCCAGCTGTAGAAGTACGTTTGATTGCTGATGATTGTTTGGTTTGCATCCCCGTAGTAACTGTAGGTGATCAAGAATTATTGAATGATTCCTTGACAACTATATTTCACTGGTGTAAAAAATGGGATATGCGAATTAATTTTGATAAAACTACTGTCTTAAGCATAACCAAAAAGAAGTCTCCGTTGATGTTTTTGTATGAAATAGATGGTGTAGTCTTGCAACGTTCTAACACTATTAAGTATCTTGGTATTACTATCTCGGGTGATCTCAGCTGGAATACGCACGTTAAAAATGTATGCAATTCAGCCTATAGGAAACTTTGTTTTATGAGGCGATCTTTAAGAGGGACGAACTCCGATATCCGGACCAACGTTTATAAAACTCTAGTGCGCCCGACATTGGAATATGCATCGATAATATGGGACCCCCACGCACAAACTCAAATAGATAAAGTGGAGCGCATTCAAAGGCTAGCAGCAAGGTTTATCTTTTCAAAATACGATAGACACGAGTCTGTTTCGGCATTGTTGAGGGAAGACCAATTATCCTCCTTAGCGTCAAGACGAAGAATTGCGCGGTTGAAGATTTTTTATTTGTTGTATTTTAAGTATCTTCATATTGACACGCAAACTTATATCAGATCTCCTGGAAGACGGTCTCGACGACTAAACAATGAATTGTCAGTTGACCCATTTATGCCTAATATTGACATTTTTAAATATTCGTTTCTTGTCAAAACAATAGAAGAATGGAACAGATTACCCCCAAGTGTTTTTTCGGACGTCACTTCTGTTGAAGAATTTGAAGAAAAGTTGATGAACTGGTTTGCTGACGAGTAGTTGTACCTGTGAGAATGATTGTTCTATGTATAATTTCTTGTGTCACCTGTATTTTGCTTTATGTATTACTGTATCCACTCCTGCTATAACCCGCAAGGGTTGGCAGTATTTGAAATAAATAAATAAAATAAATTAAAAAAAACATTGCTAGTAATAGGTAAGGACAGTGTTAAGGGACTGTGGGCGGTGAAATGGGAAGAAAATAAATGATTAAGAACTGTGGCACACTGATTACTTTCGATAATGTTCTTAGAATCATCAATAAGCGCTAGCGGGGAGTATGGTGCATGATTAACAACATCCCAAAATTGTCGCGGGTTGTTTAGTAGCATAGATGGAAGGGTTTCCTGGTAAAATATACGCTTCTCCTGCTCTAACATAATTTTATAATTAATGACACATTCACTATACCTAGACCAGGATAAAGCAGTGTCTCGTTTTTGGGCTACTGGAAAACGTCGTTTTTTCTTATTGTTGATGGTTTTTAGTGAGCGCGAATACCAAGGGTTAGAAGACCGGGAACTGATGTTAATAGTTGGAACATGAGCTTCAATGAGTTGCAGTAATTTGTTTTTAAAAAGGCAGCAATTTTCATTTATATTCCTATCATCAAAACCCTCCAGGAAGACTGAGAAGTAGCTCGATGGGTCTTGGTTAAGCTGCTCATAGTTTCCCTTATTATACAGCCTTATTTGCTTGGTCAGCCTGACTGGTTCTGGTGCTTGAAATCCTAGGCTATAGAACACTGCTTTGTGGTCACTGCTGCCTTCAAAACCGGAAAGAGAGGTAATAGATTTCGGATGGTTAGTCAAAGCAAGTGTAATATATTGGAACATGTGTTGGTTACACGGGTAGGGAAAGAAATCATGTTTGAACTCTTGCAGTATATGTGAATGACCCAAAAAGAAATAAGAGCATTTTAGACCTCTTGCTTTGTAGCTCTCCCTACCTCGTCAGCACCATTAGC
Source organism: Ixodes persulcatus (assembly GCA_013358835.2). Taxonomy (NCBI): domain Eukaryota; kingdom Metazoa; phylum Arthropoda; class Arachnida; order Ixodida; family Ixodidae; genus Ixodes; species Ixodes persulcatus. Next base: position 4,666 of record JABSTQ010007400.1, read on the forward strand.
ATTATCTCAGGTGTTAGTGATCATCACGCTGTTATAGCAAACATCAAAACTGAATTGAACCTCGCAAAGTCATGTGCATCGAGGAGATTCTTTTTGTTTGGGAAGTGCGGTTGCTCTGGTATTTCTCAAGAGCTTCGAAACCACCTGCCTGCTTTTGAGTACCTTTCCGAGAAATATATTGTTCACCAATTATGGATTGCTTTTAAGAAAAAAAGCGTTTCAACTTACGGACAAATATGTTCCTAGTATAGATTCTGGAAAGCTCAATAAACAAAGGAAACCTTGGCTAACTTTGAGTATTCTCAAAATAATAAAAAAGCGAAGGCGCGCATTTGTTAAATTTAAAAACAAAGAAACAAAACGAAATAACGAACAGGACAACTGGCTGTGCTTACGGGTGAATACAAATGAAGCATAAATACTGCGAAGAAAGGCTATTTTAATAAACTGAACGACAGGATAAAAACCAACTCCAAACTTTTTCTGTAAGTGCTTAAAAGGATGTGGATCAGACACAGTCGGAATTACTGAAATTATTCTAATCATCAAACAATTTCTAATAATGCCCAAAAAACAACGTGCTTAAATGACTTCTTTCAATCTGTATTTTTGCCCAAGCCCAACTAGGTTAATCATCCTATTTTTAACAAGGTTAAATTAATGCTGCCAGTCGAACTTGGCGTGACTGGTATTGAGGCAGTGTTAAAGAACATAGATGAAACGAAGGCAAATGGGCCGGATGGCATTTTCCCCCGCATACTAAAGCATTGTGATTATCCAATTTCGGTCTACCTTAATTTAATTTATTCTAAACACTGGACACGGTTCCTTTCGCCAGATGAGGGGAATATCGCTCACGCATAAAAATGGTGTAAATTATAGGTCAAATTCATTAATGTCCATCTCATACAAAATCATTGAGCACATTTATATTGAGAGATAGTCGGCTATTTGATAGCAAACAACTAATTGATTAAGGAGCAACACGGTTTTCGTAAGGGGTTTCTTTTGTACTACGCTACCTGTTCAATTTTACCTTGGCCTAGACTCTGATGTTGACCCAGGTGTAGAGTTGTTGAAGTGGTGAGTAATGATCAGAAAGGTGGTAGAGACTGGAGCCAAGCAATGGCGACCATTACTGTTCTCCACCTTTATTTCCTCTTCTTCTTTGTCCCCAATCTATCAACAAAGTCCAACCACTACATCACTCCCCCCCCCCCCCCCCCCCCCCCCAAGAAGAGAAATATATTTGTTAGTTACAGACATAGTCTCTGAGTCTGTCTGGTGGGCGTCTTGTACGTACTGGTCGTCCCGCACCTGAGGGACCCGGTTTTTCAGCGGGCAGCTGCTCTCTTTCTCCCCCCAACACGTCAAGGGGTTCATCAGGTTCAGGAGCTTGGTGGTTCTGAGGCGTCTTGTCAGCGTCAATTTCGCATGAATTAGTGGTGAACCATGAGACATCTGTGTCATCAGTTTCTTCATTTATTCTTGGATTTGTGCAAGCAGGAACAGGTTTAAAGAAGCTAGAGTTCCTAGTGATTGTTGTTTGACCCCTTCGTGCAGTGATTCGTGCCCCGTTGACCTCGGTGATCGTGTATGGCTTGGGGTCATACGAAGGAATCAGCTTATTTGTCTGGTTTTGTAAAATGGAAAAGAAGAAGGCAGATACCTACTGCCTTGCACTGCTTTGCAGCAGAGCACCAACTGCTGAAGTGATGGCAGTTTCCGTTACTACTTGTTTGCATACTATTGTCAAATAACTCAATCGTGCCATAGTGTTGAAACGTGAAGCGGATAATACCTGAAGCCTAGCCGTTCAACGATGGTGTGTTATGTAACCTAGGCTGAAACCATTTTGCCATCCGAAAATATTGAAAAAATAAGCGTAACATTGCCGCATAATTAACATGACTAATGTACTTGTTTATATGCTGGAATTCTAGTGTGGACAGATACTTTGGACATGGAATAGATATTTGCATTAAACAGGCCAGGTTACATAACACATGCATCAAATGGGGCGGTATATTTTTGACACGGACCACTCTCACCTTATTTGGGTGTCTGCAAATATATATCAGCTTCGTCCAAAACCAACTTTCCAAGAGTACAGAAACATGTTCCGATTGATTAAATTCTCAATTGTTGCGTCCAATATGCATTTCCATTGCATATTTCTACTTGGTTCCTCTTGCTCGAATATACTTGCACAATTGGTTTAGACATTCCAATTCAACGATTCGAGGTTTCCACAAGTCAAGAAGGCATTCCGATTTGGCCAACAAAGCTTTTCGTTTTACTGCTAAAAATTCTTAATATTCCGATAAAGTCCCTATGGGACCTGTCTAACCTCCTATGAGACCAATAGGAATGCCTATTGGACTGATGAAAATTTCTAAAGGCCCAATAGGCATTGCTATGGGACCGATACACACTCCTATGGGACCGATACACATTCCTATGGGACAATGGAAATTTCCAGGTTACCGATACAGATCCCAATGGGACCGATAGAAATTTCTATCGGACCAAGAGAAATTCCTATCGGCCCGATAGAAATCTCCGTCGGTCTGATACAAATCTCTATCGGAATTTTTGCTAGGATTTTTAGTCACTTTCAGCCGTACACGTATTTTGTTTGCCAAACGTCCGCTTCTTGTTGCTTCATTGGGCGAAGAAATGAAAGCCGTTTACAACTCCCTGTAGCGCCGAATTAGAGCGCAGCTCTTGAGGAGGAGGAGGGAAGGGTACTGAGGGGAGGGTATACCCCTCCTCCCTCCTCCTCACCTCCTCATCCTGTCTGCTACTCCTCCCTCCGAGCGGCGTCGCCGTCGCCTCACGAGGGTCACGTGACCTCACGGGGGTCACGTGACCCCTGTGAGGTCACGTGACAATGACGTCATCACGATGACGTCATCCGTGATGTCATTGATGACATCATCGGCATCATAATTCATCGCGTCATCAGTGACGTCACCAGTGACGTCACGCGTCCCATAATTCACCGCGCGGTTACGCTGACGGCAACGCCGCTCAAGCCGGAAACGGGCGCCTAAGAGCTGGGCTCTAAAACAGACCGCATCATCACAGGAGTCTCAAAGTTGAGCCCAACGTTGGCGCATGAACTTTTAAGGAAACGCAATAAATTCGACCTCGCTACTGCACAAAAGTTACTATGAAGTCTTCCTCGTGTCATCATATGTCTCGGACTCGAATTTTATGCTGATTGATTAACTGATTGATTTTAGGCTGATTGATTAACTACTGAAGATGCCTCCCGCATGGGAGGCGAAACGTCTAATGAAATTGTTCTAGAGCGCAGCTCTTAGGCGCCCGTTTCCGGCTTGAGCGGCGTCGCTGTCGGCGTCGGCGTAACAGCAAGGTCAAGTGACCCCCAGGGTCACGTGAACACCCAAGGTCACGTGACCCCCAGGTCGCGTGACCCCCCTGCCACGTGACCCCCCCCCCGCGCCTTCCCTCCTACTCAAGAGCTGCGCTCTGATTAGGCGTTACAGGGAATTGTAAACGGCTTTAATTTTTTTTTTCTGTTGTGTCAAGTCGGTGTTCTTATTTTAATTATGACGTCTTCCGGCTTTTAGAGTATGTTTGCATTTATTCGTAAGATCTACGGTTCTGTGGCCCTCAGCAATGTGAGGGAATACCTCAACCTGTCAACGTACGACTGGAGTGCTACCAGGACTTCAACCGTCAATGCATTCAACGTGGCCTCATTCCTCGAGGGCTGCGTTGCAAGCCGCTCGTAGATACCCCCTATGGACGCAAGCTCGCTCGAGATTTCAGCCTAAACTGTGTCAAGGCCCGTGTTCAGGACAACAAGCAACGGATCAACCACGCCAAAAAACGACAGGCGACGGCGGAACGGAACCTTCGACACGTTCTGCAGTATGGTGACCTCCGCAGTATTTTCGTCGCACGGAAACAGGTCGAGGACATGGAAAAGAACAAACAGTCAGAACTGCACAACAAGAAGCTCGCACGGTTAATGCCCCCGGAACCAACTTTACAGAACGAGAAACGGACTGTGTTCACCTACTCTTCCAAGGGATTGACGGACCACCACGTGAGTCTTCTTTCAAAAGGTCTTAACTTTGCAATGGCACCTCGATACGTCCCCAAGCGTGACTTCATTGTCGAAGTCGAGGAAAAACTCCGCCACATATCTAGCGAGACTGGCGTCAACCTTGCCCGGAGTCGTGTGGTGTCCATTTTGAACAATGCCAAGCCGCCGCAGCCAAACCTGGAGCAGCATGAACGCAAGGCGTTGCAGGAGTTGAGACCTGATGAGTCGATCGTCATTTTACGTGCTGATAAGGGTGGGGGAACGGTGGTTCTCGACAGGACTGACTACGACCAGAAAATGTATAATGTTACTAGTAATCCCACACACTTTGTCTAACTAGCCCGCGACACAACTGGAAAAACCGAACGTTCGTTAGTTGATCACCTCCGAGAACTTCGAAAGAAGGGTAGGATGAATGATTCCCTTTACCGCCGCCTTTTTTCCCCCGACTGATGCACACCTAAAATGTAAGGTCTACCTAAAGTGCCCAAACCAGAATGTCCTCTGCGCCCAATTGTATCATTTATTGGTAGCCCCACGTACGACCTGTCAAAATATTTGGTAGAGCTACTGGCGTCAGTGACAGGCAAAAATGGTCTTTGTGTGCAGAACTCGCAAAAATTCGTTCAGTTGGTCCGCGCCCAAACCCTCCTTCCGAATGAAGGCATGTTTTCTTTTTATGTAGTAATTCCCTTTTCGCTAATGTTCCTAACGATGTTGCCATTGATGTCGCACGCCAGCGTCTACTTGATGAGCAAAGCCTGGGAGCACGCATGTCACCTCACGTTGATGATGTAATTTTACTCTTGCGTTTTTGCTTGAACCATTGTTTTTTCGCCTTCTGTGGAGAGACGTATCATCAGGTGAACGGGTGTCCGATGGGAAGCCCAGCATCTGTCAGTGTTGCCAATCTTGTTATGGAGCATATTAAGGAGAAGTGCTGAAAAAAGTTGCGTTCCCGGTCAAATTTTACCCCCGATATGTGGATAACACTTTTTTCATTCTAGATAAAGGTCATGCTAAGGATTTTCACCGAGAGTTAAACAGTTTTCACCCCGTGATAGAGTTTTCTTGCGAGGCAGAACAGCGGGGCAAGTTGCCTTTCGTAAATGTATGTGTAATAGGACAGGCGAACCGAACCACAGGATTGAAACGAGTGTGTACCACAAACCATGTGAAACAGATAATTTTTTTGATTTTTTGTCTCATCACCTAGTGCAACACAAGAAATCAGTAGTGCGATCGTTTGTACGCAGATCAAATACCGCGCCATCTAACGAGCTCCATGGCGCAAATGAGATGACTCATTTACAAGAACCTTTAAGGAAACGTAACTACCCAAAGCGTTTTGTTGACGAGGTCAACAACCAAATGAAACAAAATGTGCAACCGCGGGAAAGGGAAAAAGATAAGAATGTAGTGTGCATCCCCTATGTCAAAGGAGTCTCCGAACCTCTCAGTCACGCTTCGAGGCCCCTTGGCATTCGAACTGTTTACAAGCCATACAGAACTATTGGAAATTCCGTTTCCAAACCAAGGGACCCAACCCCGGCGAACGTCCAGAGAGGCGTTATCTACAAGATCCCCTGCAGTGACTGCCCAGCCAAGTACGTTGGTGAAACCAGACGGAGGAGAGAGACCAGACTCAAAGAACACAAGCATGACGTCACGTACGCATCCCACGCGACGCGACTGGAGACTGAACTTGTGGACCACGCGTGGACAATGCAGACATGTACAAGTTACTAAAAAAAAGTAATTAAGTTAAGTTACTGAGTATTGACCTCAAAAGTAATTTGAGTAGAGTAGAAATTACTCAAATCGAAAGTAACTGCTTGGTCGTACCTCCACAGCTTCCGTGCAAACCACCCTCTGCGGGGCACACTCACTGCGTAGGAAAGTTTGACAGCACTATGATCACTGCCGGGCATACCGCAGGAGACCTCGCAGGATAAAAAACGTGTTGCATCCGATGTGAATACAAGATCCAGGTAACTGGGTGTACCACTCCGGGTTGCATATGTTGGCTTCGTACAAATCTGGGCGAATCGAGCAGTCGTCACCACGTCAAGCAGAACATCATCAGTGTTGTCTCGAGGAATCGGATCGTCTTGTGTGAGCCAGTCAATGTGGCAATTGAAGTCGCCAATGACAAGGATGTTGGCATAGCATTTCTGTGATGCTGTCTGCAATGATCTTTCGAGCAGCCTGTACGATTCCTCGCGGGAGGACGGCGGGCAATAGATACAACACACAAGTATGGGGCCCCGGGGAAGATGATACTCAACAAACAGTGCTTCCAGGTCCTGATGCTCAAGATCTGTTCGGCGGTGAACACAAAAGTGTGCCGGAATCGCCATCATGACGCCGCCGCCAACGCCCTTCCGGTCCTTCCTGAAGATGGTGAAGGCGTTGAGGCTGAGTAGCTCACCATCGGCTACGCTAGAATCCAACCAAGTCTCCGAGAGAAGGAAAGTTGTGTTCTCTGGAAATGATGCACAGAGTGATTGGAAGTCTTGCAACTTGTTTTTAAAGCTCCGAGAGTTGTTATACCAGACGTTTGCGGTCTTGTTAATGTTTGCCGGGCATGTGATAGGCGTTGAAGTGCCAGAAAGCGCAGGATTGTCAGGAGAACGGCAGGCACCGCCGCCTCCAACGGAGGCCAAAAGGGGGTCTGCCGTTTTTGTCTCATCAAAAATGTCGTCGGAAAAAGGGGGGAGAGAGCACTGAAAGCAGCGCCACGGGTTATCGCAGCGGCTTAGGCGTCTATACTCCTGGAGAGGCATGTAAACACATCGTCGATGGCACCAGCGATCACACGAGTCGCAGCACAGGGCCGCTTGGTAATCAAACACACGCTTGTCGCAGCGCGTACAGGCCGGTGCAGGAGGGCCGGGATTGGCAGCAACGTCCCCACTAAGGAGTAGGGACGGGTTGTGCTACAGGGATGAGAGCAGCAAAAAAAACGGTGCTGGCGGTACCGGCGTGCAATGATGGCATGCAATTAAGTTGTAAATGTAAACATCGGGCGGCAATTTACAAGAAGGCGAGAAACGCGGTGAAACGCGACGAAAAACGCGAATGCAACGCCTTCGCCAAGTCGCGGAGGGGAGAGTGGAGCTACAGTGGCTTAAAGGGGGTAGTGTAACGAACGAAACCGGAGAAGCGGCACACCGTTGGAAGACGGCCGCGGGTGGCGCTGGCGCTTGCAGCACCGTCGTTCCGGCTATGGCTCCGGCTTGGCCGCTTGGCCAGCTTGGCTCCGGCCAGCTCCGGCCGATTCGCAGCTGTCGACTACACTGTCGTCTGCTAGTTTCACATTTTTATTCACCTTCAAACACAAATCATGTCCTTGGAAGTTCACTGGAAACAAATAATTGCTTTTGAGGTATTTATATTAGTTACGAAGCGTGTTAGCGTGCCCCTATCTGCCGGCCGATCGAGGCACCCTAACGGAGCTGCAGATCGAAGCGCCACCTGCACCGTCTTCCAAGGAGCGGCCGTTCCCGATGCATGGTGGAGGCTACGCGGTAACTACACTACCCCCTTTAAGCCACTGTAGTGGAGCGACGAGTTGAAGCCACCTTATGGCGGCCTGTGTCACGTGATTCCAAGATGGCAGCGTCCATGCGACGGAGGCCGAAAAGGTGTATAGAAGACACTGCTACGCGGCACCATCTAGCGGTGAGCCTGAAACTGCATTAAACTAGACAGAAGGTTTTGCGGTATTTGCGAGGTCAAATGTGCCACTATCTATAAAAAAAATATTCGTTTATAACACTGACCAAATTATTCAGCCAAAGAAAAAAAAAAGGAAATACGGAGGACCGCCAAGTGGTCCATGGCTACTCGATAGGTGGCGCCAGTGTGTTCTCTCGTCATAAGAGGTTTCAACAGGCTAACGCAGCCAGCGGCGTTCAAGGAAACCTCGGTAGAGGCCGCCAAGTGTCAGGGTGATGTCACGATGACGTCAAATTTATTGATAACCCACTCCGACCATTAGGACAGGTACACCCGTTAACATCCGTGTTACTTTGGCGCGCTCTTTCTGCGTTCAAGCGTAGGATTCTTGTTTCCACCGCATCAAAACATGGCGTTACGGTCGACGCCGCCGCCGGGCCGCCGCCGTCTGCGGCAACCGGGGCAACGGCGCAACCGGCGCAACGGTCTCCGGCATCCGATGAGCGTGATCGTCTGCTCCGAGTGTATGCGGAAAACGTGGTGTTCGCTCGGTTCGCGTTAATTTGACTTCGAAAGTTGTGGTGTTCCCGGAAGAGAATGCCTTGGCGCTACTACGCTGCGAAATTATGCGGGAACTCCAGCAAGTCGAAAGTTCTGTCGTTCTTTCTATTCCCAAAGGAGTTCCGAAGCGAGAGGTAAAGTTTCGTTTTTCGTCGGTTTCGTTTCAAGCCCCTTTCATATGGTGCGATCCTGGTTGCGATTTTCAGTCTCGCGCGGCAGAAACCACCGCCACGTTTGTTTTCGTTTTTTTTTTCTTCTTATGTATGAGCGACGTTGCACCTGAAATTTGCAAGCAGATCGAACCGTACCACGTGCTAAGCGCACAGGTCGGCACGGGCATTTTTGGTGCTCTTTTTATGCCAACAGAACCTTGCCTTGCTTTTGTGGGCAAGCTTGAGTGCTTTCTGACGTGCATTCTCAATCTGGTGTACAAGTATGATGTGGTGAAGAATCTTTTTGCTTTCAGGACAGAACAGTCGGAGAACCTTCTCTGTCCAGCAATCTGCTAGAAGTTCCTCCAGACGTTCTGCTATGAACCCTGGGGAATTTACGCCTTCAAAAAGAAGAGATCTGCAGAAACCTCATTTTAAAAGGCCATGCAGCTGATAGGAAAGCTCAGAAACCGCGAAGCGGGTCATCTATCAGCTGGGTACAAAAAAAAAATATTTCTTGTCCGCAGAAAACACTCAAGTCTCTGCTGATCGAAACTGTGGTGGTGCGATATCTTTTATAAATGTATATTTCTTTCAGTGTGCCCTTACGTGTCTCTCATGCTATCAGTGCTATTGTTCCGTAAAATTTATTATTTGTACATATCTTCTATTTGATGTACGAGATCTGTGTAAATAATAAAGAATGTATGAAACGTAAATCTGTGCTCCTTGCCTCCCACCCACTTGAAGAGTAGCTTCTGCAGCTTCTCTGAAGTTGCTCTACAGACAGTGATTTATAAAAAGAAAGATATGAAAAGAAAAAAAAAAGCCTTGGAAGACGAGAAGGAAATCGAGGAGAATTAAAGGGGCCCTGCAATCATATTTAAGCGTCTGCCTTTTTTGCGGTTTCCAGGTCTCTTGGGGTTCGGGAAAGCCAGCGCGCATGGAGAGAGTAACTAAATATCAGTGCGTCATATTTTAACCGGACGACGCGGAAACCTCCTCCACGTACGAGGGCGACCCGCGTTGCCGAAAGCGCGCGAAATGTGACGTCTTTGGTCCGGGGCTTACTACTGGTCAGAGCCGCTAAAAGGTTTTTTTAGTCGAGATACAAATTATAAGTGTCGCGAACCGTTTCAATTCTGCATGAAACTAGTTTTTGTTCAGTATTTTAGATCAGAAAAGAAACAAATGCAGTTCATAAAGTACGGAAACAAGAAATGACCCTTCGACACACCCGTCACCAAGGGGCGGAAAAAACGGCGCATACTAGAAAGGGCTAGTGGAATGAGGCCTCGACGAACAGCGAGCGTAGAAAGGTCCCGGGTGTACGCGGCGGCGCTGCGATCGTATACCGGCTCGAGCATCCGACCGCTTCCGAGCGTTCCGAACGCCTTCGGCGCGGGCTTGGTTGGCGATTTGGCCATTTGGCGGTATGGCAACGCGAAGTGGCTCCCGTTCTGAACTGATCTTTACCCCGTGTTTGCTGTCGCTTGTGGCCAATGAAGTGTTATGCCGAATTAGTCTTTAATCGCGCAGCAAATGCAATGCGAGCCGCCCTGGCTGCCCGCTTCATACAGCCTATCGAACACATGCTTTAGTGGCGCCCTCTCGAGCCGTCGACACGGAGTGCGGCAGCCGTGAACGCTCGATGAGCCCACTACCCTTCCTCTAGTTCACGGCCACTCAAGCCAGGACCTACGACGTCATGAAGGAGGTTATTTTTTGCTTTGCTTGTTTTTGTAATTCTACTTTGCCTATAACTTTTAAAATAAAGCGAAATTTGAGAAAAGAAAAGTTTCATTAAGTTACTACGTTAAGTGCGCTCAGGTTCGGTGCAAATTAAAAACCAGTAAAAAAGTCATTGCAGGGCCCCTTTAAAATCAGGCAAGCAAACGGGGGAAAGGGAGGGGGGGGGGCGAAGCGAGCGGCGAGCCGGCCGCTTAAACTGCGACAGGAGAAGTTGCGCCATCTAGGTGCAAGAACGGGCGGCCCGGCAGCAGTAGAGGCGTAAGGTAGCACAATTTCTCCTCTCCCCTCGTTTTCCTCCTTTCCATCAACGGCAATTCTCCTCGCCCTCTGCTGCACCACGCCCCCCGCCGCCATGTCTGAGCGGGGCCCACAAGGCCCCGCACAAGGCCCCGCTCAGACATGGCGTGCCGGCAACGTTACTAAACCACTCAGTTGGGAAACTGCCATAGAGACTGCTCTGCAAAAGTGGCCCCGATCTGTCCTCGCGAACCGCGCTAACGGCGAACACAACGCCACCGTTTCTCCCGCAGCGACCACTCGAGGAACCGCACATATACTTCTATTTGGCTTTAATCGGCCATTCTGGCGCCGAAACAGATACAGTGGAAGGGTTTACAGGGGTGCCACCCCCATCTGCCCGGCGGACGCGCCGCGTCTTACTACCAAAGTTAAAATGCACCTAGGTCGGGACGCGCTACCTGAAAGCACCGCTGAGGCATGGTTGTATAAAAACAATATTAATTGTGCCAGAAAACCTTACAAAGTAAAGATTTTAAAAACATCACGCACCCTTCTTTTCGTAGTAAACTCCAATAAATTTCATACAAAAAGAGTCTTTTCCGTTTGTTTTTACGCAAAAAACTGCTTTCTAAAATCTCTCCCTACTGAAAAAGATTATATGAATCTGTATAAGAACTGATATGAAATATCCAAAAACTGATATGCGACATATGAAACTGACATGAAATATCCAGAAACTGATATGCAATATACGAAACTGATATGAAATACCCAAAAACTGTTATGCGACATATAAGAACTGATATGCAACATATGCCAACTGATATGAATGTGTCCAATAAACATATCAGAAATAAATTCATATACTTTTTTTTAATATACGACGTGCCGCGCGGGAAAGCAAACACGTGGCTTGGAACCGCAGTGAAGCGGCTTGATTTACTGGCTTTCAAATAATTACGGCATGAGCGTTTACTTTTTTTAAGAGATTCATCCCCTGAACCGTTCAAAATACTCTCAGAGGTATGATATTACTGAAAAAAATCCAACATGCTGATAATATTATTAATTGCTTAGGTGGTCACCGAGAAACTCCGTACTTACAAAACGACCTGTATAAAAGACGGAAACGCAGAGCTCAGAAGTAGTTATTAGTAGTAGTAGATTGTGGTTTTATGGCGCAAAAGCAACTGAGGCTATGATGCGCCAAGAAATGAGACTATTGCATAAGAGGATTTAGGAGAAGAAAGAGCTATAGTAGCTGGTAATTTATGAATTTATGAACATGAAACATGTATAAACTATGGGCAGGAACTTACATTATGAATAAAACTACAATTTGTGTAAAAGATCAATACTTTCTAAAAACTTAAAAACCTGGGTAGGTGGGAGTAGTGGCTCGTTTCCGAGTAACACACATAGGTGTAAAGGGACATGCTCTTTGTACAACTGGGAGAAGTAGTGAAGGCGTTTTTCATCGTAAGCAGGACATATGAGAAGGATATGTAAGACACTTAACGGTTCCTGACAATGTTGACATTCAGGAGGGTCCTCCCCACGTAAGAGATGTCCATGCGTGAGTCGTGTGTGTCCAATGCGTAGTCGACAAAGGACTACCTCATAGAACCTGTCTCTGTGCCTAGCACTCTGCCACTCACTAAGAAAGGGCTTGATCATGTGCAGTTTGTTTGACACCTGCAGGCTCCATTCTGCTTGCCACTGAGCTTTAACATGGTATTTGATTAAGGCACAGTAATCTCTGTAGGGGATACTACTAATGTCTACAGCACGGTTGCCAGAAGTGCCCGCAGCACGATCTACCTCTTCATTCCCTGGAATTCCGACATGGCTCGGTACCCAGCAGAATAGAACACTGCATCCTTTCCTGGTTGCTGCTACTATTTTGTTTTGTAATAAAACAACGAGGACATTCTTTGGGGTTTCAAGTGACGTCAGAGCCCGTAAAGCACTCAGCGAGTCTGTATATACAACTGATCGGGAGTTGCTTGTTTGGATAATATGATCTACTGCAAGCAGAAGGCCATGCAGTTCAGCAGTGAAAACAGTAGCCGACGAATTTAACCTACGAACACTTCTTACTGAAGGGCCAATCATGGCACAGCCAACAAATGATTCAGTTTTTGTACCGTCTGTGTAGTAGTGGGAATGAGAATCATGTTCCTTGTGCAGTTCGAAAAATTCTTGTCGCATGACCTCGGTTGGGGTATCCTTCTTATTGAACTTTGTTAATGAAAAATCACAACGAATGCAGTTAAAATCCCATGGTGCCACCGTCCTTGCAACTGTAGCAACCGGGAGCTTACTGTCTATCCCAACAGACTCTGCAAAATTACGGTTTCTCATCACAAATGGAGGGATAATGCTAGGCTTGTTTTCGAATGTCCTCTGATATTTAGTGCCCTCCACAGCCTCCCGGGCTGGATGCTGTGCGACTGATCGTATCCTTAACGAATACATAAATCCCAGGGAGGATCGCCGTCTGTCAAGGGACATCTCGTTTCCCTCAGCATAGAGACTGAGCACAGGCGACGTTCTGAAGGCTCCAGTTGCTAAACGAAGTCCCTGATGATGGATGGGGTCCAGTGCCTTGAGAGCCGATTGCCTAGCAGATCCATACACAAAGCTACCATAGTCCAGGCGTGAGCGAATTACAGAGCGATAAATTTGCAAAAGACATTTACGATCAGAGCCCCATGTCTTGTGGGACAGAACTTTAAGGAGGTTCAGTGATATTTTGGCATTTTATCTTCAGGTTTTTTATGTGAGATGTGAAGGACAATTGACGGTCAAAAATAAGGCCCAGAAACTTGTGCTCCTTTTTTACAGGGATGGGAATCTGGTGCATTCGTAAGGTAGGCTCTTCGGAGATTCCCCTTCTTCGAGAGTAGCATACGGACACTGTCTTATCAGGAGAAACCCTAAAACCATTTTCGTCCGCCCACTTCAGGAGGTTGTTGATTGCAACTTGAAGTCTACGTTCACAAATGGAAAGATTGCATGATGAGACGGAGATCTGGAGATCGTCTACATAAAGAGAATATTGCACTGATGGAGGTATAGATCGGGCTATTGAGTTCATCTTGACTATAAAGAGAGTGACACTCAAGACACCGCCTTGTGGAACTCCAGTCTCCTGAACAAATTCTCTGGAGAGAGCAGTACCCAACTTGACAAAAAGGTTCGCTCAGAAAGATAGCTCTTTATGATACCAAGCAACCTCCCGCGTACCCCTACTTCATACAGGTCACGAAGAATTCCATAGCGCCATGCTGTATCGTACGCCTTCTCCAAGTCGAAAAACACTGCTACGCAGTGTTGTTTATTAACAAAAGCCTCACGAATAGTAGTTTCAAGACGCACCAAGGTGGTCAGCTGTGGAATGGTAGGAACGGAACCCACATTGATTTTTATCTAAGATGTTTTGTTTTTCTAGAAAGTACATGAGCCTTTATTAATGATGCGTTCAAATGTCTTGCTTAGGCAACTGGTGAGGGCAATTGGGCGGTAGCTAGATGCGGAGGAAGCGTCCTTCCCAGGTTTCAGCAGCTGGTATGACTATGGCTACCTTCCATGCCAGCGGGAATCTACCTTCTTGCCAGACTGCGATTGAAGAGGTACAGAATAAGGAGTAATGTAGAAGGATGAAGGTGAGCAAGCATCCGGTAATGGATACCATCAGGTCCAGGAGCTGAAGGCTTAGTTGAGCGAAGGACCATTTCAGAGCTCGTGCTTGCGTGAGGGGCTGATTGTAAGCCTCACGAACAGCACCTGAGGTCTTCACAGGCATGCGCTTCCGCTCGCTCTTTGTATCTAAGAAATGCGGAAGAAGAGTTTTCGGAACTTGATACGCGAGCAAAATGCTGACCAAGAAGATTGGCCTGCACCCTCTAGGCTCTCTGGGCAGACCCCATTGTGGGAAAGAAGCGGGACTGCGAAAGCATGGTATCGCCCCTCGATCCTATGAACTTTATCCCAGACCTCTTTTAGTGTTGCAGTACTATTAATTGAAGAGGCGTACCCCTGGAAATTGTCTCGCTTAGACTGTCGGCGAATGTTTCTTGCCCGAGCTTTCATTTGTTTAAACACGAGGAGATTACTCTGTGTGGGGTAACGTCGAAAAATACCCCATGGTCTGTTTTGTTTTTTCCTCGATTCAGTACACTCTTTATTCCACCACGGCTTGGGTCTCCGAGGGAGATGCGTGGAAGTCATCGGAATAGCAAGAGATGCTGCACGAAGAATAGACTCACTTAACAGTTCTGTAACTTGGTCCACCGAGATTTTCTCAAATGATGTACATGCAAGCTGCGTCGCCTCGGTAAAAACAGACCAATCTGCTTTATCGAACTTCCAACGGCCAGTCCGCATCTGCACGCACTTCGGAGGAAGGTTGTTTTTAAAAAAAATCGGAAAGTGGTCGCTTCCATGTGGGTTAGTATCTGCGACCCATGTAAAAGAAGTAAAAATGGAAGCATTACCGATGGAAAGATCAATACATGAGGATGATAATGAGGATGGGCTAAAATAGGTTGGTTCTCCCGTGTTAAAAAGACAAAGTGAGTGAGACGTTCAAATTGATTCGATCATTCGACCACGGGTGTCAACGTGGTCGCTACCCCATAGACAGTTGTGGGCATTAAAATCTCTGAGTAAAAGAAAGGGTTCAGGGAGTTGAAGTAAAATATCATTAAAATCACTTAAGGTAAGAGCAAAAGAAGGAGGTATGTACAGGGAGCACACAGTGACCACTTTGTGAAGGAGGAGGCGCACCGCCACCGCCTCCAGTCCAGTGGCTAAATGGATCGCACAGCAGGGAATGTGCTTTGGCACAATCACTGCAACCCCCCCCTGCAGAAACAGATGCGTCAGCTCTATCTTTTCGAAAAATGCAATACCGCCTAAGAAAATTTGTAAGACTTGCATTAAGATGAGTTTCCTGCAGACATAGAGCTTGTGGCCTATGTTCCTCCAAGAGGAACTCCACATCGTCGAAGTTTCTCATAAGACCACGACAGTTCCATTGAATGATCGCAGTCATTCTTTATGGAAATGCCCCTATTAAAGAAAAACTTTTTAAAGAAGGGTAGGAATGGAATGATCATTTTGGAGGAACTACTGGCTTTTTCCCCTTCTGCTTTTCTGTTTGTTGTCTGCCACTCCATGTCCTCTATGTCAGTTTCTGGAGCAGAAACGGTGCCAGCATCCGCTGTCATCTCTGCGTCCAGAGCCTTGTTGGCAAGCCTGCCAGGAGCCTGGGAGCTATCAGACGACCGGGTAGGCAACCCCCGGCCTCTGCCTGGCCCCTGCTGGAGAGGCGGTCGACGTACTGGGCTGACCCATTGCCCCATTTACATTCTCCACTGCACGTGAAACGTGCTGCTTCCTCGGCGAAGTCTTTCCAAGAGAGGACGAGCGAGGGGCTCGCTCCCCCTTCCGGGGGGACGACGCAGAAGGAAGGGGCGATGGAGAAATCACCATCGCCTCAGTGGCACCCGAGTCTTTTGTAACACGAGGTGTATCAGCTGCTTTTGCAGCTGAGAGTGAGTGCCCAGGCAGAGCAATTTTCGGCCTGGGCGTGGGGGACTGCAGCGGCTTCCCACGGTCAGGAAAAGAGACCTGGGTTGCCACTGATGCCTTGGACGGTGCAGGTCCCCTGCTGGACACCGCCTCGGCAAAAGAGCCTCTCTGAAAAGCAGAGAGGCGACGCTTCGCATCCTGATAGGTAACGTTCTCCTTCACTTTGAGTGCAAGAATTTCCTTTTCTTTCTTGAAGTGGCCACAAGCTCTTGAGTATGCCGGGTGGTCACCATCACAGTTGGCACACTTGTAGTCTGCTCTGCAATCGTCAGCAGGGTGGTCTTTGCCACTGCACCTGGCACAGGTCTCACGACCACGACAAGCACGCGAGCCGTGACCATAGCGCTGGCAACGGAAGCAGCGGAGAGGATTTGGAATGTACGGCCGCACTTTGCAATTGATGTAGCCTGCTTTCACTGAAGGTGGCAGCGTACTCTTCTCGAAGTTAGGATTATGTGTCTAGTTGGTCGTTCCTCGCCATCCCGTCGGATCTTGATTCGTTTTGCAGCGACAACACCTTGAGCCTGCAGGCCCTCCACAATTTCTTCTTCGGAGCTGTCTGCCAGATCATCATCCGATATCACACCGCGGATGGTGTTGAGTGTATGGTGAGGAGAAACAGTCACCTTGAGGTCATGAATAGTTTGAATATTCAGCAAAGCTGTTGCCTGGAATTTTTGGAATACCTCCACAAGAAGGTCACCTGAAAAGAGCTTCTTAGCTTCATATTTCGATCCTAGTATGCTTTGGAGAACCTTAGCAACAATGAATGGAGACACCTTGGACAGCGGTTTAGCAATGTCCTCGGAGTGCAGTCCAAAAAACTTGGTAAAGTAGTCGTTGGAGTTTGAGTAATCTTTGTTCAAGAAAGTTGAAAGTGCTTCGGTCCGGACTCTTTTAGGAGGCCGATCAGGTTGTTTTAGCTTAGAACCCATATAGATGGGAAGGAAATTCAGTGCCCGGGTGCACCGCCCACCACGGAGCCCAACAAGGGGGTAGGTAATGTGCCATAACAAGAAAGGCTTGGCTGACACAATTACTCTACCAGTGCTGCCCGGGCACTATACCCTAGTGTGGTTGCAGGGACAGGACCTGTTTCCACTCAAGGTTGGCCCTTGCCGCCTAAGGAGGTGAAAAAGGAAGGAAGAGAGTGCATTAGAAAAGAGAAAGAGGTGGGAGGAAAAGTGAAAGAAGGAAGAATAGGGTAGAAGAGGCGACTGACTGAATCATCCTGGTCGGGCCAAGCCAGGACACCCGTCTACGAGAAGCAGGGGCCGAAGCGGTGTGTTGCCTCGCCCGGGGGACCCCGAAGGGTCCAAACATACCCCGGGCTCAGCTAAACCACCAGGGTCCCCCTTTCCCCGGACACGGGTACGCCACGCACAGCCAGGCGTGGGTGGGTAAACCCACATAGCTCGGGGTTCGCGGTGGCGCCACTCACCAAGCACCTACCGAGGCAGGTGCCCCCTGCGTGCGGGTATGGTGGCCCACGTAGCTGGGCCCACGTAGATAGTGGCGACCGACTCGAGGTTCAGGTTTTTCATGGTCTATTTTCGGGGTTCGCTCTTCTCGTGGGACTAGCCTTGCTCGCGGTTTTTCTGTCGGAATCGGAATCAGGCTTGGTTCACGGTTCCTAGGTGGTAAAAGAGGAAAGAGCATAGGCTAAAGTGCCAGCACCCTTAACAGAACACACGATGACAGCCGATCTGGCCTTGGCCTAGAGCATTTCTGAATAGCTAAGTTTGATAAAATAAAGGATTAAACCAAGAATCCATAGAATATAACACAGCTGATTGGAGAGCGTTTATCCTCACCAGTAAAATGGCAAGCTGTCCGAATAAGACCTCTCCTTTGGTGTTTTCACGACGACCCTGGACTAACCGAACTGAAACGGATGTGGGACCTTCCCCGCATCCGTTTCAATTTTTACGTTACTTTTCATTTCGCACTTTTTCGGCACGTTTCTTGCATTGAACTGCAACGCTTGTGCTTCGTGAAATTGAATGTTTACGCCTCTATGATGCGCCGCACAACCAAAGTGAGCCTCTGGTCATTTGGACGAAGTGGCACCACGAATACACACTGGTTGCCACGCACGCCTCCCGCATTTTCTGTAACTAAATTGCATCCAAGTACATCGCACACGCTTAACTTCAGACCTCGAATATTTCGATGGTCAACGAAAGCACAACAACATCGCGTTAAAATGTATCCTAGCGATATTCGAATTAATCCGAAGTCCAAGCAACGCCGGGCCGATGCTATCTCTTTCGTGGAAATATTTCCGCTGATCGGCAGCCAACGGCGCACTAAAAGCTCCTTCTTATTTCCACGTCACATACGTGAGAGTCCAAGCTGAACTGTGATGTCGCTTTCGACTGGCTTCACATCACGGCTCCTGCATCTGAAATCAACTCGCTCAGACAGACGACAACGAACAACGCTTCCGGCAAGCTCTGGCCCAGCTGGGACCAGCCGATGCCTGGGCGCTGCCATTTTGCTTCCGACGTCAGACATTTGGTAAGGTCACGTGACAAGTAGTCACATTTGCGTACAATGGCGACGGTCAGGGTGGCCCCACTTTCGTGTGCGGACCGGAACTTTGGTTTATTAATCCAAGCCCCTCTACCTAGTTGTATACAAGGAAGAACCACGCGCAAGACAGTGTCTGTAGCGTGTAGACAGTCTTTCGTACGATGCATTACCAGTTTACCGCGCCTTAAGGAGGCACTGAGAACCCCAACGTGCATATTTTGTTTTAATGTTGCAAACAACTGAAAATGACTCCTAGATATCGCCCAAGAATATTAAGCATGAAAACTAAGTACTTACAGAGAGAAAAAAAAAACAATATAGTTTCAGAGGGCTTGATTTGAAACACCCTGAGTGGGAATGTCCAACAACTCACAATACTCCCGTAAAACGTGATGTCACGCGTGGAATGAAAGGGAATAGAAGATGGCATGCAATTCGAGTTAAATGTCGCCGCGTATCTCGAATGATTTAACTATGTATAAGGTAGTTAGCGAAATGGTCCACTCTTTCTCCTTTTGATGACTTCAAGCACAAAGCATATTTTAACATTTTCTTTTTCCTTCTTATCGTCCATGAGCACTCTCACGTGCCACCCGGCCAAACGGGAGAGTATTTCACAAGGCCTTTCCTCGCGTGCAGACGACGCGTCACTTTTCAGTTACTCCTTTTTTAGCTGTGTTAATTCGTCTAAAACGATTTTGTTTAGAAAAAAGTAAGGAAAAAAAACTACGTGTAGCATACTTTGGTAAGCGACGTGAGCGGCATTGTCGTAAAGGTCCGGCACCGAAAAAAAACAAAAAAAAACTTGTTCGAGGCGTCCTTAAGTCCCCGTCGTGAGCTCCCATCTCGACGCCCTTAGCATAGCCGCCGGATGCCGCCATATCGAGGGTGGGAAGAAAAAGCTAGGAGGCGCCCTATGTTTCGTCATTTAACACTTCCGGGCTCTGATTTTCATTTTTAGAGATCAGCAGCGTCGTGCCTTTAGTTTCGACGTAAAAAATGTACAGGGTGTCACAAAAAAAAAAAAAGAATTACAGTGTTTTAACCGCAAAAATGAACTAGGCATTTCCGAACGCTCATTCTCGACCCAAAGGTAGCGCTAGAGGTCACAGTCAGATGCCAAAGTTTCAGCCCGATCCGATACGTTATTCAAAAGTTTTGTGATTTTCTGAAAATTTCAATGGGAAAACGGCGGCCGACGGAGTTTTCGAATACATGGGGCTCTATGGCGCCAGAAACCGGAAACGGGCAAAAATGGGCTCCATTTTTCCATTGAAATTTTCAGAAAATCACATATAATGTTTGATTAAGTTATCGGATCGGGCTGAAACTTTGGCATCTGGTTGTGACCTCTAGCGCTACCTTTGGGCTGAGAATGAGTGTTCGGCAATGCGTAGTTTATTTCTTGCAAAAAAAAGAAATAAAAAAGTGTAATTTTTGTGTAACACTTTGTATTTTATGAATGACAAAACAATTATTACAGACATGCAACTTTCCACATCGTTTCGCATTTTCAAAAAATGGCTTTGCCAAATACATGACCCAAAACGAAAAAAAAAGAAGCGAGGAGGAGCTCAAATCGGGTGGGGGAGACAAACTTAAATGCGCTCAAACAAATTTTTCTTCGTGACGATGTTGCTTGTTTTATTTTATTTTTGTTTTATCACGCGCATCTCAAGCGTTTCACACGGTAAAAAATATCGATCTTGGGGCTGTTAGTGCCCTTTAAGCATTCCACATCCCTTGCCTGAGGTCCCGAGAAATGTTGAGCCACCGCACTAATGGGGCTTTATATAATTGGGAGCCGGTCGTTCTATAGCACGAACGCCACCGGAAGCCGGCCAGGTAAGATGATATCATGATACCCACATTAATAGAATCGGCGAAGTCATCTCACGCGAACTTTACGAAAGAAGTTTTTCTAAAATATTCATTTTAGGCGGTATGCACAAAATTAAACTCTCTACCACCGGGAGATATAATCGATACCGACATCATTAAGGTCCGGTGGAAGTTTGACTGCCGCTGGTGTGCATGAAAATTAGTTCAACTTATCATTTTACACCCCCTAATTAGTAACCCAAACTAAAGGTCAAGGTAATTATTTTGGCAAAAATGTTGAATAAAAAGTACATATATCCTGATATTTTTTCTTAACTGAAAGGCCATATACACCATTCTATATTAGCGTTTGAGGGGACGTTCATTCCTGTGTTTGTGTGTTATGCACGCGCACTTTCTGGCTGGCCGCAATTGCGAGCGAGCGCTCCCGTACGAAAATGTCAGATATGGCCCTGATATATTTTATATATGGCCATATGTGATAATATAAGGAGCCATATATGGCCATAGACTGCTATATATGGGAGCAAATACGGCCACATATCGCCTTATAAGTGGGAAAATACTGCCATATATCGGTGTATAAAAGTTCGAATACTTCTTATATAGCCCGTTCACGACATATATAGGTAAAATATATCCCCTGATAATGATATTAGGGCCCGTGTCGGTCGTGCAAGTAAAAAGTTCTATGTACTCGCCAAGACACTAGTTGATTTACCTATATTGCATACTTCTCATGTAATTGATTAACTATTAACATCCTTAAAGTGAAATTAGTCCATATATTTGGACCAATTAATCAACTGCTCATTTTGAAGATTGAAAGACAAATGAAATTTGGTTGTATGTGGGACATGGAACAATATAAGGAAGTGCATAAGATCGGAAAGCGAGTTAATCAAATAATGGATTTTAGATCGCAGCTCTTAGGCCCCCATTTCCGCGCTAAAGGGATACTGACAGGGTACTCATGCTCGCCGAGGTTTTTAGTTGTACGCGACATATGAGAGCCCAACTACCCAGAACAGAATTTGCGGCTCGAAATTCGGTTTCTTTCCACCCGAAAACAGCCGATCGAGAACTGGCCGGTTTCAGTCGAGCTCACATTCTTTTCCGTGGTCACGGGCCGTTTTCTAAGGTTTAGACAGGACCACCAAATTTAATCTAAGTCGTGGGTCATTGAAGACACACAGTCAATACTAAAAGTAGAAAAACATATGAAACCCATTTTTGTGGCTTCCAAAAAGCTGCAAATACGTTGATTGAAAAAAAAAGTTGCCGAGACAACCGGAAGCATTCTGTGCGTTCACCACATAATTCTCAACATGGCGTCGTTTCGCGTTTTGTGGGACTCACGGGTGGCAGCGGACGACGGGCGTGGGACCTCTACTCAGAACTGTCATTCACGGTACCGGTGAATTCTGTCTTCCTTCGAAAGAGAAATTTTGGACGGATCAAAAGAATTGATATTCATCCCGTACCACATGCCCGACCAGCAAGCCGATTGCACGAAGACGTCGCCGAGCCGTCGTCTCTTCTCGCGGCTGAAGACTTCGCTCGCTCAAACGTCAAGCACGAAGTGCGTAAATCGAGTTGAATACGCACACATGCGGTTTCTTTACCGGGCGCGAATGTGGCCAATGTGTGGTGCTGCCCGACTTCAAGCCGGGAGTGCATTTACTGGAGGGAAACTGGCAGCAAACGTTCCGACATACAGTCGACCAGCTGCATTACTACGAACGAAAGAGTTCTCCCAGTAGCTCAGGGAGACTCCACTTCCGGCCTCCGCCGAGTACGGACGTGTTATGACGGGCTCCGATAGAGCGGCGATAACGGCCTTGGAAGGCCGCGGTTTTTCTGCTACTAAAATTACTGACACGTACAAGATAATTTTGCCAGCCCTGCCAACCGGATATTGCGCAAAAAAAACAAACAACAGTTATTCTGCATTGCGACGTTCGAAACGGGCCCTACAGGATCTAAGACTTTAAAGGGCAACTCCGCTTCATTTTCGATATTTAGAAAACTATGCAGCCCTCTTCAGTATCATGTAGGAAGACCCCATGTCAAATATTACGATCTAATTCCGTCTATATATTTAATAAACTGGCCAGCAAACTTTCAAATGAACCAAGTCGCCGAAATCTGCCAACTCTAGCGGCGACCTGAGGCGCAATCGTCAGCGCAGTCAATGCGACGGAGTTGGAGCGGCCAACGTTGACCCACTACGTCAGAGGCATGACTACGTCATTCTCACGTTTTGTTTGTTTTTACTTCTCAGAGCGAAATTGAACGATGACGTCATGAGTTTCTCCTCCCGGTGTTGGCTCAATAGCGTCCACGTGATCACCGTAACGGGGATGCGCTAGTTTGCGCTGCTCTGCGCGCTTATCGGTCTGTTTCTCCGCTCCGCCTCTCCTTCGTCTTCTCCCCTTCTCCCTCTCCCCCGGGCCATCACCGTCCACGCCATACGAAGCGACCTGCCCGCGTCGCGTGTCCTGTCCCTCGCCCCCACGAACTTCACAAGACCACGTGGTTCGACGTGACGTGGCCATGACTCTGTCGACACGAGGCCAATGTTGCCTGACGCAACCGAAGTTTCGGTTTCGGTATCAGCAGATGTTTAAATTAAGATTACACGAATAATACTCCACATTTCGCGAATCCGAAGACGTAGAGCTGTTTAGTAGTGCTTTGTGAAATAGAATCACATGTAAACCTAATTTTTTCGGAATTGAGCGGAGTTGCCCTTTAAGCAAGAGCTGCAAAGACTGAACGTACCCCAAGAGCTAGCGGCGGCCTGAGCCCACCAAATGAACCACGTTTGGTTGCTCCGGCTGCATTCGCTCGCAGCAAAACAGAGGCTCGTGGACGCCAAGGAGCTATGCATCAAAGCAGGACGATGCCTCCTTTTCGACCCTGCCAATATGGAAGTGAAAGTCAAGCTCCATTGGGTGCCCTACAATGTACCCAACTGCCAGGTACGTCGGGAACTGGAACGTTTTGGCAAGGTGTCTGATATTAGCCGAGACCACTTTCGTGAGAACGGGTTTGAAATAATGGAGTCTAACAAGCGGCTCGTTCAGATGGCCCTCAAGGAGGGAACAACAGTAGACGAAATACCTCATGAACTCAGAGTGGAGGGCTGCAAAGTCCTTGTTGTAGTACCCGGAAGGGCACCTTTGTGCCTACGATGCCGAAAAACCGGGCACATACATCGAGACTGTCGGGTTCCGGGATGCACAGAGTGCCATCGCTACGGTCACGTGGGCGAAGACTGTGTCAGGACGTTCGCTGCTATCGTCCGTGAGCTCAGAACCGAGGAGCCGAACGACCTAATAATGGGCGAGACGCAAGCTGTAGACGCGCTGACCAGCGGCGCACCTGCAACACAGACCGGCACGAAGCCAGGGCAGCCGGGCACTCTCGCCGCACTCGAAGGAACAGCAACGACATCCAAGGGTTTTCACGAGACCACGACTGCTACCGTCGTTACAATGGAGAAGCCTGCCCTTCAGCCTGAAGGGCACCGTGAGACGGCCGAGAGAACGGCGACGGCTGTTGAGCAAGGTGAACGGTACAAGCCCGAGGTGGAAGACAGCCATGGATCAAACAGACACCGAAAGCACCGCGGCGTGCCAGGCAAGAAAGCGGTCCGCGGACCAAGTGCCTCCGGTGGATTCAACAGACGACGCGCGGACGAGACGGGGCAGTGGTGCGTGCAGGGCCCCAAGAAGAGCCGGACAACAGTTCAAGCCCCCCCCCCCCCCCCCCCGAAGGAATGTAGGGGAAAGGACTCAATGTGAGTGTGCAGATCTACGCTTCCAACTCTGGTTCAGAAAAAGTTATTTTGGCAGTTTTATACTTTAGACCCATGTTGCGGATAAAA
>JABSTQ010007401.1:0-24913 GCA_013358835.2 Ixodes persulcatus
TTTACTGAAACACGAGGGGAAACTGCGAACGAGGGTGCACGTTGGCGGTTAGGGTCAAAATGCCCATGGAGCCGAGTCCGCTGTTTCTACCATCTGCTCTATCGGGGCCTCTGTGACGACTGAAATCAAAAGAAACATTGCGTGCACTCACAATATCGGCGTGACGACAACGTCTCGTGCGTTGCCCTTGAGTAGCAAACTTCAACGCTATCGTACTGAAAAGACATACGTGAATACATGCTAACCTACAAATTGTGCTTGGAGGATGTTTGTTAAGCTCACTGCTTCCGCTAGGACGAATATTCGTGGCTAATTGTTGGTCACAAGAGCTGTCAATTATAGCGCCCAAGGTCACTCAAAGAATTTAGGCTAATAGCGTGCCCTCATTTTTGCCATACTCTTACAAATTAATGGTCATACTTTCTACATACACGGCTATGGAGTTGCCCGCCATGAGGTGTTGAAGGCAGCGACCGAGGTGTCGGACGCAACTCTGGGGCGCCTTCGTAAAGCGCCAATCCACAGTTTCGCATCCTGAGCAGAATCTCCCGTTCCGTCGGTGTGAGGTCGCTGAACGAGAGCTCAAACTCGCCTGCGAGCTCCGCGGGGTCGTAATTTTTTTCTTGTTCACACACCGACCAGCGCTATAGCCAACCGCGGGAGCCGCTCTGAGCGTCAGCTAAATCCCACAGAAAACCGAAAGTGCTCGTAGGCGTTGCGTCCGCAAGTTTGTTTCGGTCGAGCAAATCTATTTCCAGGCACAAAAATAATAGTCATATAGTTATAAACAAAATTGAGTGCAGTTATATGGTCCCAAAATGTGCGAAAACACCTTATTAAAAAGAGTTGAAGTTTCCTTTATGTTTTTTTTTTAAACAATCAGGAGACATACTATCACGGCCAATATGAGCTGGAACATTTCTTTAGGTTCTTTCGCGCACCTGCCACCCTCTGAGATATTGGTTGAACTAACTAGGAAGGGAATGCGAAGTTCAGGTCGCATACTTGAGACTAGGTGACAAATTGAGAGGTAAAAGGGCTTGTCGGTATCACAGACGTAGAAAAAGGCCGGATCGGCGTTTCAGGTCATAGTGTCCGAGGGGTACATTTGCGAGAATATTACCCACTTTTTCCGCACCCTGTTATTGCAACTATAAGATTGCTGTCCTATGAACGACTACGCGTTTTTTTTTTTTGTATGCCAATGCGGAGGTCGTGATTAAAAAAAACAGGAGCGAACGTTATATCGTCTTTCGAGGAAACGATGACATTGCCAGGTTTGGAAACCGGTAATTACCTTTTTGTGTCTGTGTGTTTTATGTGATTCCTATTTGTTTTAGGCTCACGAAATGCCTCGTATTTCAAATGTTTCTCGTGTTGTTACCTGGTCGAAAGATGGAAATTGGTTCCATTGACTTCATCTGAATGCCAGAAGGATTAAAAATTAAACTGATCAGGTACAAATGCCTTTATCTAACTTAAATCGTCATTTTATGTACCTAGTTTTAGCTGAACCCGGTTTAAAAGCGCGTTTTCATAAATTATGTTTCCCCCCTTCTTTGAGAATGCATCTCCTGTGAAGCTGATTGCTAACGCGCTCGAGGGAACGGCAGTGTTGTGCTTCAGGAAGAGCTGGTGATCCTGGAATTTCCCTCTCTTTTTTGTTACGTCTGCTTGTAAAGTATGAAGCTGACAATGGGTTCTGTGCTTTCCCGTGTTGGCAACCCCGGGTTGACATTCGGCCTGTACACGATTCCAGAAGGTTCAACCAACGAAGTTTATTGTGCTCGCTGGGTGAAAAACAATCCCAGCTGTAGAGTTTGACTGACGTGGTCAGTAATAAACGTTGCTTTACTGTCATGTTGTTTACTTGTTTTTGCAAGTTTGCATCTGCCTTTGCCGCAATGGATGCGCTCTCAGGTAAGAATTAAAACAATGCTCTTTAAACGGTGTTGCCAGCGTTACACCTCAGAAGTAACGAAATATCGTGACTCGTTCCTTTTCCTTCAAAGTAACCATATACGTTACTCGTTACTTTTCTAAAAAAGTAACTAAACACGTTACCGAAAAAGTAACCAGGTACAAGTAACTCGTCACAAGTAACGCGTTACGTACGTGTCTGTTTTTAAGTGATCATGATTGCCTTCAGTTTTCAAGTTATAACTATATCTGCTTTCCGTTCCAAAAACGTGGTAAAAATGTTTATTTAAAAATGTACATTGAAAGAGTCGGGACGGAAGAAGCTCGACAAACTAACGCTGAACTTACAGCTGAAGTTTTAATCGTCAAGGCGCAGCCTATATGCATGACCAAACAAATTGAAGCGCACACAGCTAGTACCTTGCTCCATAGTTTACACAGACTCCCTTAGTGCTCTACGAGCACTCGCATCACTTTAGGTAACAAAAAATCATATTTTTACTGATTAACAGTTCAAAGTGAGTACTGCTGTAGAAGACAATAAACAAATAGTCGTCTGTTGGGTTCTAAGCCAGGTAAAAATGACCGGAAATGAAGATGCTGATCGTGCTACAAACACATGTAGTGAAGGAAAAGTTGATATTGAAGATATACTATACAGAGATAAAGCGCGCAACCCTAAGGAAATACACCCGATGTAAATGGTAACAGAAATGGAACAGTGAAGTCAACAAAAAACTTTATTCTGTAAAGCCTATTTTACTGGAGTGAAAGAGTGCCCGACACCGGGAACGCACCTTCGAAGTAATCATATGCCGGTTAATAAATGGCCACACACATCTCATGCAGGGGTCTTCGCTCCGTCGGGACAATCCACCCCTGTGTGAATACTGTACAGAACAACTAAGTGTAGTGCACATTCTTTTTTGACAGCCCTACATAGGACAGTGAACACCAATTTCACTTCACCAGTCTTATAGTGCCAGACTCCTTTTACACATTGCTTTATGCTTGGAGACAAACCTTTCATTAATCATATTCACGTCCTTAATTTCTTAAAAGATCTCGGACGTTTACATCCACTGTAGTTTGAAGCCATAACTTTTATGTTATCACTTTCATAATTATACACACATGTCATGCCCATTGTTTATTTGTTCATCGGCTATACTAAAGCTTATTTCATGCTTTTAAACCTTTACCTGCAATAGTATGATGTTTGGCGCTTTATGGCCTAAGGTGCCTTTGTGCCAATCAACCCCAATCACTGAATCAATCAGTAAATCTTCAAAACCTTTTCGTATGTGATTATAATACCAATGTAAGCCCACATAACCCTTTTTTCACTTTGAGGCGCTGTAGGAATCATGTTTCCTTAATCTGATAGAAGTACCCAACAGAATACCTTCGACCTTTGAAGCAATACTTCAACTTTGCATCAAAAACGTTTCTCCGGTCTGCGTCAAAACAGTTACACTGTGTGGAACCTCAATGGCCACCTACCAATGTATTGTTTCATGCCATCTAAACAACCCCATGACTTTAAGCAGTACATTTTTGTTAGATATATGAGAGAGCACAGTATGAAATCGCTTATGTTTCTTATCACCGGTTTGGATTGGAGTAATATTATGGAAAGCACCTACGCCACTATTGCTTGTGTCTCTTATGAGTACACGGAAACAGTGGATATCAAAGTAAATATATGAAGGTATCAAGTATCTCAAAAAGCTATTTCAAACATTTTTGGCCTTAAAAGTGAGAGTGACTTTCGTAACCTTTCAATAGGCACGAACCATGACAAATACAAAAACAACGATAGCAAAGTATGAGCACTAGAGGTATACTTTCATGGGGGTCATTTTAAATTCCCAATTGATATAGAAAACAAGCAAGGAAAAGAACAGCAACGACTTCATGATCAAAAGGTTAATTTTCATAAGGAAGATTTATCTGCTGCTGAAAGTGCAATATTTGTGTAATTCACAATTTACTGATGTTGGTGTGCGCGGAAATGACTATTTCGAAATTCCATGTGAAAAGTTCATGGAACTTGCGCTGTCTTAATAAAATAAGTTATAACCTACCGACGAACAAGATGTTATAAACGTAATATTGCTCCTAAAAGATAAAAGTGCCTCTGCCGCAGTTAATACCTAACCTCGAACATCAAAAGCCCTAACTGCACTAATAAGCGCACCTCTCACAGGCATATGTAGCCTCATTCCTTCTAAGGGAGATTTTCCAGAACAAACAAAAACTGGCACGTGCAGTCGTTATTCAAAAGAGTGGTCAACTTTACAATTTAAACAGTTATATACCAATTTCAGTACTTTTCATGCTTTTCAAAGATATTTCCGCAGTTCATAAACAGAAAACTCGTCGGATATTGAAAGCAAAGTAATATAAATATAAATGATCAATACAGATTAATAAAAATAGGTCTAAAGAATCAGCCCTTCCTGGAATCAATGAGAATATTGACACGGGCACGATAAAAAAGGAATCCTTCTCCGCTCATCGATTACATTCACGCATGCCTTTTCACCAGTCGTAAAATTCAGTCTTGCCTTAGCTCATTCGCAAAAAAATTCTGGACCAAATTTTAGAGAAGCAGAGTTTAGTAGGTAACGAGCAACCACGTTATTAACGATTCATTCAATTATTCACTATCGAGATAGACAGCTGTCAAGCCGTCGCAGAGTCGCTTGCTGCTGCTGCCGTCGACGTTCGCTGCTCCTTTGCTCTACGTTGGTTCTTCGTTTTGTTTTTGAAACAAGTTCGTTAATGAAATCTTTATTTTCAGTACAATATTTCCCGCATCTTCGCCTTCCTCCGTGACAATTTTGGTTGAGGTGCGGGATACAACCCATGCAGCGTACCCCTTCGAGGGCCCGTGCTGCTAGCCCGCTCCCCAGCGAACGAAGGCTTTTTGTGAGGCGGAGCCGATGTACAAACAAGCCGGCGCACCCAAGGCAAGCCCCCGGAGTTTTGGCCCTTACCAGTCAAGAGCAAGACTAAACCGTTGACGAGAACAACCATGAGCACCCAGTCGCCGCAGGCCTCGAGCGCCTGTTCTATCGTCTACCTGCCCGTCGCGCCTCGTGCGCCGACACCCTTCCACGGCGAAATCCACGAGAACGTCGAAGACTGGATTCAATACTACTAGTGCGTGACACGCCAATTTGGATAGACTGCTGAGAGCACCTGCAAACGCTTTACTTTTCACTGGAGGTCACTGCGAGGCACTGGTTCGAGAACCAGGAGGCTTCGCTTACGCCGTGGGGCATCTATGTGGCCGAGTTGAAGCGATGATTTTTGATTCAACGCCGACGGCAGCGGGGCCCTGGATCTGCTTCAAACGCGAATGCATGACCCCAAATAAAGCGTAACCAGCTTTGTTGAAGATCTTTACGTCTAAGTGCACGCGCCGAAGCACAAGCTACCGAGGAGAAAACGTTGTGCTTCCTCATGGAAGACCAAAAGAGAGAAAACTTTGGTGGACATGTCCGGAACTTCATGACTATCGTAGAAGAACTTGTGACCGAAACAACCAACATCCAGTGAGCGCTGTCAGCCAGAGATGGTCATGATCAAAAACTCGCCCGGAGTATCGACTGTTTCTGCGACCTCGACATTTCGCTTTGATGCGTCGATGTCGGTATCGAAAGCCTGCGCCAGATCATCGGTGATGTCGTCTGGGACGAGCTTAAGAAGCACATCTACTCATTCCGCTGCACATCCCGAAGGAACTGATCAAAGTATTCGCCTTCCTGCTGATGTCGTGATCGAAAGAGGTATCGCTCGGACGTCTCGTTGTGCCCTTCAGAGTGCAGTACTCTTCAAATTTCAGTACGATCAGATCGTAGTCTTCTCCTTCAGGTCCTGTCATGTGCAATTTGTTGTAGACGTCGATTCTTTCGTGCCCAGCAACGTGCAGAAATTATGCGGCCTGCTGCGCCTATATCTATTTAGCTGCTTCTAGAGTTGTTACTGCTGCCGCTATTGCTGGTGCGGCTACCTGGAAGTAAAGCTCAATGAGTTGCCAAACTTGTTCCCAGTTTTTGGCCGCATTTTTGGAGAGAACGAGGGCTCTGGTGGAGGCAGGCCTTTCATCGTGCGTTGACGTCTTCTAGACTTCTTCCACCGTTCAGGCTTTGGGCTCGGAGAACACTTCTGACACCATGTTTCGGATATGAGTCAGCATCGACGTAGATTAAAAAAAGCAACTGAAAGATTTATTGGGGAACTTCACCTTTCTTGGTCTCCTGCCACTAGAGTGGCGTGCCACTGGCGATACACTGCTCGCCGCCCACGCGCCGTCACATGTCGCCTCTCCTTCGGTCACGTCGAAATAGCATGTTTTCTATTTCTCACCGTAGAACCTAAGCCCGGCAACTCCCGTAGGTGAAGCTGTCGCGAACGGTCGACGTAAAGGGCCTCCACATACACCGGAGCGCTCCCACTCTCCCGATGCTACGCATCGCAACGACGCTTCTGCAACGGTGCCCAAATACCTAAACATTGTTATCAACCGCCATGACGCACCGTCACTCGTAGACGTCGGAACAGATTATTCAGTCTTGAGTGGAAGGTTCTCTCGCCGCCTTCGGAAAGTAACGACGCCATGGAATGTCCACAGATAAAAGCTACCAGAGGGCACCTCAGCACAACCCGCCGGATGGTGCACCACTCCCGTTAAAATTCATGGTGAACTCTGCCCGGTGAAGTTCGCTGTTCTAAAGAACTGTGCGAGGGACGTTATTCTCGGAACGAACTTTCTGCGCGCGTACGGCACCGCCATTGATCTTGGAGGAAAGCGAAATCCTGTACTGCCGCCGAAGAAATCCTACGTGATGTCAACCGCAATTCGAGTCATCGCCGACCAGATGAGATTTCCGCCGCGTTCCAAGTATTTTTGTACCTGTAGAGACCGATGCAGTCACTTGCGGCAAAACTCTTCTAGAAGGCAGTGTTCACCTTCTCTTAGGAAGAGGAATCGACGACACCAAGGCATGACGGAGAATGATAATGGACGTACCATGGTGCGTGTGTCAAACTTCCAAAAGGACGCTTAACACCTTACTAAGGGCTCCACTGTCGGCCACATCGAGGACCTCCGGAACCGAGCCGCAATCACTGGAATTTCGGAGGAATTCTCGCCAGCGCAACAAAAGAGCACACCGAACACGATGCTCACCGTCAGTGCCGATTTCCTGTCGTGCGTCTCAAGTCGTTTTCTGCTCGAAAGGACTGTCCACTATTTATGTTTCTGGCGACCCCACAATTCACGGTTTGCAGTTGTTTAGTTTAGCTTTGTGTTAATAATCTACTTATGGTCGCTTCGGGACCCCGTACTTTTAAAGGGTAGAGTAATGTCGCGACCATGGCAGAGAAGTAAAGCTTCTCTGTTCATCTAGAAGATTTGCGTATACTTTTACGCGAAGCCTAAAAGTCCAACGTCGTATTAGCTCATTCCCAAACATTTTAGGCCGAATCTTTTAGAAGCCGAGTTTACTATACAATCCGTGCGACGCGACTGGCGCGCCGCCGCGCGGCCGGTACCGAAGGTAGGCAGTGAGAACCCCAGAGAAAAACGAAACCGAAACCACGCCGCGTACGTTGGTACGCATTGACGTCGGAGCGGTGCGGTTGCGCTGGGTTCACAGCATGAAGTGCTGCCTGTGCTGCGCCGTTAAGTGCTTTAATAGTTATGCGTCGTATCTCGTGGGGACAAATCTTTTAGAAGCCGAGAGGGGGAAACCTCCTACTCTCTTTAGCGTTCCGTCTGCTCCCTCCTCCCCGACGCGTCTTACCCTCGCCCTTTGTTCTTAGGTTGCAACGGACTATAAATAAGAAGCCAAGCGTGGTATTGCGGATATATTCACTTTTTCTCTCTCGCGATAGTCAGCTGTCCCGCCGACGAGCTGTCGCTCGCTGCTGCGGCCGTCGAAGCTCGATGTTGCTTTGCTGATATTTGATCTTCATATTGTTCCTGGCACGAGTTCTCTGGTTAAACCTTTATTTAGAATTAAATATTTTCCGTCTCTTCAACTTCCTTTTTGATATTATTGAAACCATAAAAATACAAATCTTGACACTGGGCGTATTTCTGGATTTAAAAAAGTGTTTGACAAGGTTCAGCACAACATACTTAGAAGAGAGTTTCATTTTTACGGAATCTGCGGTACGGAATGAACCCTTCAAAGGGTTACATATATTTGAATCGAAAATACAATGTATTGAAAATGAAAATTGGGCCTATGTTATTCCTTAATTAAATAAACGACATACTAAACATACAAGAAACTACAAAATATGTCTAATATGCCCACAAAAAATTAATTATTTTCTAGTGTAGGTGAAAATGAATTTTATAAATGTGTGAACAACTGGATGTTGTGTTTAACACGGTTGGTTTCAGCAAACAAGCTGAAACTAAACCCCAGTAAAACAAAATACCTCCCTGCTAGACAACAAGGAAAGACAATTGCTGAAAACCTTGATTAATATTGTAAAATACACACGTACATTAGTCAAAAGCAAACATATCGCAGTTTTTGTGTTCCGTCAAAACAATTATCTCATGGACAACACAAGTATATTTTCTCATGAAGGAGCTTCGTCGGACAAGTAGGCGCTCTCAATTAGTTGCGATATTATCCTCCAGAAATAGAAATGGCGAACCCCAGTGCATCACACAAATTGAGAGAATGACTCTTGTTCGTTTAATTACGCAGGATGGCAACTCTTCCCAATTTTACTTTGTATATTCTTTGTTATATGTGTATCACGCTTTCAAGTCACATTGCAAGCAAAAAAAAAAATGTATTTTAAAGATCATAGATGAGACACGTATTTTGTTAAATAAATGTTTCGCCAATGAATATTGTTTGCGCATTATTTAGGTTGTTAGACACAATTTAGGTGGAGGTCACAGCCCGCTCTAAACCCCGCTCACAAATCAGTGGCACCGCCCATTACTACTGGACGGGCTTGGCCGCTCGACCGAACAGGCAATAAGTGCGGTGTCTCCCCTTCGCGTCATACGGTGCTTCTAGTCTGAAACAACGCCTGCTAATCGTTTGAGGAGACGAGTGGCAGCCTCCGGTATTGTCTGCCATTTCACCGCCGTCTATCGTCGTAGGCAATGCTCTGAGACCCGGACAGGAAGGCTGCGTGTCAGCGTCGGTTTCCTCCCCGGTCCGTCCGCTATTCAATCCCCCGTCTAATGATTTCGGCAAGGTTCAGAAGACGCGACCATGAAAGTGGCATTCTAGCATCTCATCATGCGCGAGCCAGGGTCCAATGCATGCGTCTGTCAGCGCCTTTCGCTGTGCGTATAAGCGACCGAGAACTAAAGAAATTAACAAACTAAATATGCAGTCTTTAAAGCTTTAAAGGTTCTTGTATTTTTTTTTTTTTTTTTTTCACGTGGCATCCGCGTCTAAGGTGGGTTAGCGTCAAAATGTACAATTAAAACATGACGTCAAAATATTCGTTTTTGTAGGTAAGGTGCACAGCAAAACGTAAAAGCTTGCCTTTCGAGGCGCAATTACGGAAAAATATCTAGACAATTTTGATGTGAGCCGAATGCCGGATTGCCTCGAACCCAATGGCTCCTAAATTCCTACCTGTGTAGGTATCTTCTCGGTATTGAAACCATGGTCGCAATCACGACGGTTGCACCACTCACAAAAAAAGCGGGGCTGCATTTACGGAACCAACAACTTTATTCAGCATCAACACGTGCAAAGGGAAATCAAGCCAGATCGGTCAAAAGAGTGGATCTGGGACGCAAGGCTTAGGCCGGTCCCGCTACGAGAACAAGCAATCCTCTAAAGACCTACACACTAAACATTGTAACATGCATAATCCTGTAAAAAGGGTGTAAAAAGGGTGCAAGTAAAGAAAGGCACCCTTTTTACACCCTTTTTAGACTATTTCTGAATATCAGTGGGTGTAAAAAGAGTGTGCTGACATCTTACACCCCCTACACGCCCTTTTTACGCCCCACTTGTAGCGATGGTGTCTGAAATCGTGTAAAAAGGGTATATGGGCGAATTTTACGCTCTTTATTCACACGGTGTGAAAGGGGCGTAATGTTGACGCTGACGAATTCCCCCATGATTTAATAGCCGTTCATGTTTATTGCTTTGGTGAAACTGTTGTTGATGTACGGCGGTACAAACATCGAGTACAAGTGATCGCGACACGAAGGCGCATAGGATTAGGAAGTGCTAGAGAATAGTTTTTGCAACTCTGATCAAACTCTCCGTCCGACACGAGCCGAAAATTAAGTGACACGCGTGCATCAGGTTTATCAATTCAACTTCAATTTAACAAACATCTCCGCTCGCAAAAGGTGAACGAAGACGTTTAAATATACAGCCCGGGCAGCACACCGTATTGCGCCGATATTGGATCTAATCGGAAAGATTGTGCCCATACCATTTTGGTCCAGCCAATATTTAACGAGTGAAATGGGTCGCGCCGACGCCATCCTGACATACCGTACGCGGCGCCGTTGATGGTTGAGTGTCCGGCGTGAATCAGCTATGGCGGCGAGGTATTTCTTTTGACCGCTTAAGATACTAAGTTAAAAAAATAAAAATAACACAAGACCTCCTGGGCTGAAGCTTTGAACAAACTGTGACGCCCTCATTTCGGGTAGTACAGCTCAAATGACTGGGCCTCGCACTATTTACAGCACCTTCCCTGAGGTTTTTTCTTTCTGTGTACTTCTGAAAAAACAATGCCGCAAAACGATCGAAAGTGCCGGATTCATGACACGGTACGCGATTCTTATCTCTGCGCTTTTATACCAAAATATCCAGCGCCCTGACGCTTTCTTTTCTTCAGTTTTCCTTTGGAACGCGTGAAACCGCGTCTCTTGTTTCGTGCTCTCAGCATCTTAGCTTTGACTCGTGCTTCGACGGCGTTCGAATTTGTTTTTTGTATTTATTTTGTGATTTCGCGGTCCACACAAGAGCAGGCACGCTTCTCTCGCGACCCTCTTTGGGCAGTGCAGGTGGTCATACAAAGAAGCAGAGGGATATTAGCTGCTTCGTCCAACCCCCTTTGACCTCGTCTTCTGATAAGCATCCACACTTTCTTTTCTTTCTCTATGGCTGTGAGGGAGTGCGAAGGCCGCTTCGAGCAAATCAGAAGGGTGGAGCAAAACACGTGACCGCTCTCTCTAGGACAAAACAGCTTGGAGGAAAATTTGTCACGCGACTAGCGCTGACGCGCTGATGGGCTCACTGGGGTCATAGCCTTCGCCGTTTGCCAAGTTATGGTGAGTTGTAGGGACCACGTAGGTCAGGTTTCAAAAAAGCTCATCAGTGTTCTCCTGTTTTCCGTGCAAGCAGGTCCTGACGAGTGCCATTTCGCGACTGTAGTTTTTTGTGCAGGCGGCTGTGGTTTTTCGTCGTGAACGGCCGGAATACAGCCATGCCAACTTTTTGATAATGGCCGTTTATTTCGTCGGAGTCTATGGAATTATTGTGCTGTGTTTGTTGGACGCGTTTCGACAAAGAGCTGCTCATCGAGGGCCGCGAGACTTCAGTTGAATGTGATCGACCGCCTTCATCTCCGGCATTGTGTTTGCGTTGTTTTGTGCTCCCCGAGTCGGATTATGCATCTATCACGACAGAGAGCTGTTCATCGGTGACCGCAAGACTTTCGTTTAATGCGAGCGACCACCTTCATCCTCGACACTGTGCTTGCGAATTGTTCTGTGCTGCCCGAGTCGGATTATGCATCTATCACGGATTACATGAGATCGCTGTCTTGTTTGTAAGTACTCTACAGCATGTTTCTGATAGTAGTCCTGCTTCCGTCTCAATAGACCATTTTACTGTTTACAATCATGAACTGCCGCTTGCGTCCCAAGCAACTCCCGGTCGTTCCGTTTTTGCAAGCCTGTCGTGTTTTGCCTATGTCACCAGTGCTAGAAAGCATAAATGCTGCATCAAAAGTGAAGTTGGAGTTTTAACTAGGGCCTTCGGTTGTAGAATTTAAAGGGGTCGTGAAACAATATCAAGTTGGAATGTTCATGACCTTATAGAGACGTACTGGTCATAGTCTGGCACAACTATACTTGCACGGACCGCCACTGACTCAGAAGCGTTTTGGTCGTGGTGAAATTGCGAGGATAATGGGCAACTATTTCTTTCAGTCTTGCCTTCACCAAGCTTGATGACGTTTGCGTGAACGTAGTTTTGCCCTTTGGCAAGCCTGCAATTGCACGCACGTTCCCGAACAAGCAGAGGCATGGCTTCGGCCAGATGACCTGCTTGCAATCGTCTATATAGAATTCAGGAGAACCTAGTAGAATCTTGATCTAAAAATAAAAAGTGAACCAGGCATGTTTCGACTCCTTCGCAGTCATCTCTTCGTGCAGTCATTTGGGTCATTACACCCTATGTTATGGGTGTGATCATTGCGCGTTTTTACTTCCCTTTCTGTTGGTGTTACACCCGATTCGGGGGGCGTACTGCGTAGTCATGCCACCCTAATAAAAAGGTGTACTGTGGAATAGCACCTTAATTTAAGGGTGTACGAAATAACGCCTTCATGTAGGGGTGTTAGGAATAACGCCTTTCTTTTAGGGCGTTTTGCTACACCAACATGGGTGCTAGTTATAGGACAAGCCATTTCCACCTTCAAGGGTGTTACGATGTTTAGTGTGTATGGGAACTCAAAAGAACTCGCACCCATAGATATTGCCTCGCTCAACAAGCTTCACTCGTTCAGCACTCCGCAGATTGCAGCAGCCATGTTTGTTAAAGTTTCAAACCAAAGCGGGAGAATCAGTCTCAGAATACATTTAAAAACAATATTGACTCTATCTTGATAATTTGCTTCTTAAAGATAAAAAATGAATTAAAATATGATTACAGCACGGAGATACGAATTTACAACCAACCTTTCACACGTCAATAATCTCTCCCACCCAATGAGAGATGCAAGCACCTTGTTAGCACATGGCGGTGCTAAGCCCCTTTTGCACCTTACTTACGTCTAACTACGTAAATATTGCGTGAACTGTTCTTTTTTTCATGAAAATGTCAATTCAAAAAAACATCTGTCCCATTTATGTCCTTCAAAAAATGTTTTTCCTTGCAGTGTCCTTCTTAAAGTTGATGCCGTTTTATTTAAACTAGGTAAACTGTTTCTGTATTGTGTTGAATGTTTGGCAGTTCGATTGCACTACTATAACTTCAACTGTTCCTTCATTACTGCTGTCTTCACTTTACTCGTCTTCTGTAATATATCCTTTTCTTACAGCTTACATAAGTATCTGTTTATTTAGTTTTAACCACATCACGCAAATCGGAAACAAGTTTTTTGTCGTTTTTTTTTGTGAGTAACTGACTTTTTCGTATTAAATACGTTTGCTAACTGCAATAATGCTATGTAGCATCGCAGTGAATGAAAGGGTTGCAGGGCCCTGTCGTGCGCCAAATGAGTATCTAGGATTCTCACCTAACAAATTAAAATAAACAATCAAACCGGGCAAACAGTTTAGAAAAATAAAACCTTGAGGCGGTCCGCTGAACGCCCTTCCCATCCCTGGAAACTCGCAGCAAACTGGTCGCGCACGATCTCAATGCATGCCGGCATGAAGCGAAAAATATATAGGCTCCAAGGCTTCTGAAAGGTTTTATCTTCTCTTGACCAGGTGCTCAGAAAGCGTTTTCAGACTGCACGCAAAACGAGACAAAATCTCTGGTTTCTAGCAGATTCCGCTAGACTCCGACAGCTCTAGCATATGGAAGTGCAGCCCCCCTTTCTGGCGCAAGCGCTTTCTACGGTAGGTATTTGGTCTGGCATCAGAACCTGAAGTCTATCAACAAGCGATGTCTCAAGTACCTGACGGGTCTCTCGGCGACGGAGTGTATCTAGGTAGATACTGTGCTGGTATGAACTTGAACGATGCAGAGTATGTGGAGCGTTGGCGAGCAGCTTTGTGTGCCGCTAAAAGAAACGGAATCACCCTAACTGAAAAAGTGTGAATTTGGAGTGAAGGAAACCGTTTTCTTTGGTGAAACGATAAGCGAAAACATTCACGTGATTTATTCGACAGCAGCGGCGAAAAAGGCATTCAGCTTTCACGCGACGTAGTGGAGACCGTCTTAAAAGTACCAGAGCTTACAACTAAGCAAATCCACCGTGTCCTAGGTCTAGACACGCATTTCGGAAAATAGCTGACTGATGGTTCCGAAAAGCAGCCCTTTTTCGACAGTTGTTGAAGAATTACCGAGACTTCATCTGGGGGCCCGAGCACACCAAGGAGCTGGTCGGCATAAAAGCTGACCTCACCAACTCTTCTCTCCTGGCAGTCCACGACCCGAGCCAGAACACATAGGTTTCTATAGACGCCTTGGCCCAGCGCTTTTTCAGATCCATAGCCCAGAAGGGCGTGCGGTGGCGAATAGTTCAAGACACCAAACAAATTGTGCGACAAGATACTCTCATATTGAGGAAAAAACTCTGGGGACTGTTTAGAGCTGCGAAATATTTTACGATTTTATTTACTGCCGGAATGTGCTTGTCGAAGCGAACCATCACCTATTATAAGGAATCAAAAAGAGATGTCTGTTCGGCATGCCCCCCTGATAAAAAGACTTTTGTTGCGACTCATTCATATGAGTACCTCTTCAGCTTTTGTTTATGAAAAACTTATTGCTTCAGCAGGCATAGGCATTCTGTCTTGAGCACCAAGCCCCCACAGCAAGACGGCGCCGGACGACAAAAACGACATCGAATGCCGCGCTTTTTAGGTTCATTGCAGCGTGGTTAGCAGAAGAACACGCATGAAAATAATGTGAGACTACAAATGACAGTTTCATAAACTACCAACCTATCCTAGGCCAGTACAAGCCACAAACATCGGAGCACTTGGTCATATATGGATAGCTATTAAAAGGAAACAAAGTTGTGATTCCCAAAATACAACCAGCTGAAATGCTACGAAATCTGCATGTGGGACAATAAACAAATATAAAGGAAAAGCTCGTCCCTTAATGCTTTGGCCGGGAATGTCGCAAGATAACAATGATTGACCATTGCGAAACGTACAAGGTTCCTTCTTACGCCCCGCCCGAAGAGCAACTTTTGGTGACACGATCGCCGTGTTGTTCGTGGAGAAGTGTGGGAGCAGACTTCTACCAACACGCAGGCAAAATATATTTTGTTGTCTATGATGCTCTCTTTAATTACCCTGAAGTGCAAGAACTAAAAAGGCCTAAAGCTTCGGTGGTAACCTCAAAACTTTCATCGATATTTGCAAGACACGGTATACCTCTTGAAGTCTTGACTGATAGTGGGCCACTGTTCACCTCAAGAAAATTGGCGACTTTTGCAGCTGATTATGACTTAAGGCATGTCACTCCCTCGTTCAAACGGGCTTACGGAGGAGAAAACGCAAATTGTTAAACGTATTCTGAACATTTGTTTTGCGGGAGGGTACCTTTATAAAGTTATATGTAACTACAAAACATCACCCCTCGAGTGTAGACGGAGCCCAATCGAGCTCCTGATGGGACCTTGCTTGTGCAGCGTTCTGCCTGATTTCACTGTACCACCAGCTGATAGATTTACGAAGCAGTCGAAACTTTGCACAACTAGACGATCGCAACGGGGTTTGCACCCTAGACGTTGTGATGTCCCGGCATTGGAGGTGTTTTTTTAACGAAGCGTTCGCGGAGGGCGTTGCAGGAAGTGTAAATTTACGGTCCGTGTAGCGACAGACACAGCCAGAGGACCGCCGAGCAGGGAGGTCCCCGACAAAGATGTTGGCAGAGACGGGGCAGGGCTAAAGTGGCCCGACATTGTAAACTCGAGAAGTGCTCGATGCTGGACTCGGGTCTATCTGGGTGTCTTCCACTTCAGAAGCCAGTGACCCCAAAATTCCAACCAAGGAAGCCGGCGCAACGCTAAGACAAACGTCTCTGTGGTGGTGTTTGTTATGCGGACATTGAAATGGCGGTATTCGCTTTTGGAGACTATAGGGAGTCCTACGTAGGGATATCATAGAGAATGAGCGGGATAAGAGAGCTACCGTGGAAAGGTGAAGGGGGCTGGCTCTGAGCAACTGTTCCCGGCCGGTCCCGACACAGGCAGCAGCGGCGGCGGATAACAAGCAACCTAAAACTTCGTCCTATATTTTACAGGACCGCACGCGCCACAGTCCGGGCCACGACCAGCAGAGATTGTGCCAAAGTGCAAGACATCAGGGCTGACACAGCGCTTCAAGGGTACAATCTACGTATACGTCAACAACAGAAAAGCCAATCGTACAACACCATCGAAATTCGCCGCAAAGCAAGACACAAGCTACATAAGCAACTGTTCCCGGCCGGTCCCGACACAGGCAGCAGCGGCGGCGGATAACAAGCAACCTAAAACTTCGTCCTATATTTTACAGGACCGCACGCGCCACAGTCCGGGCCACGACCAGCAGAGATTGTGCCAAAGTGCAAGACATCAGGGCTGACACAGCGCTTCAAGGGTACAATCTACGTATACGTCAACAAC
This sequence comes from Ixodes persulcatus, assembly GCA_013358835.2. Lineage (NCBI taxonomy): Eukaryota > Metazoa > Arthropoda > Arachnida > Ixodida > Ixodidae > Ixodes > Ixodes persulcatus. The sequence continues at coordinate 16,465 of JABSTQ010007401.1, forward strand.
AGAAAAGCCAATCGTACAACACCATCGGAATTCGCCGCAAAGCAAGACACAAGCTACATAAGCAACTGTTCCCGGCCGGTCCCGACACAGGCAGCAGCGGCGGCGGATAACAAGCAACCTAAAACTTCGTCCTATATTTTACAGGACCGCACGCGCCACAGTCCGGGCCACGACCAGCAGAGATTGTGCCAAAGTGCAAGACATCAGGGCTGACACAGCGCTTCAAGGGTACAATCTACGTATACGTCAACAACAGAAAAGCCAATCGTACAACACCATCGGAATTCGCCGCAAAGCAAGACACAAGCTACATAAGCAACTGTTCCCGGCCGGTCCCGACACAGGCAGCAGCGGCGGCGGATAACAAGCAACCTAAAACTTCGTCCTATATTTTACAGGACCGCACGCGCCACAGTCCGGGCCACGACCAGCAGAGATTGTGCCAAAGTGCAAGACATCAGGGCTGACACAGCGCTTCAAGGGTACAATCTACGTATACGTCAACAACAGAAAAGCCAATCGTACAACACCATCGGAATTCGCCGCAAAGCAAGACACAAGCTACATAAGCAACTGTTCCCGGCCGGTCCCGACACAGGCAGCAGCGGCGGCGGATAACAAGCAACCTAAAACTTCGTCCTATATTTTACAGGTTGGTTAACAAACCTCTTATTTTTCTGCTGTGATTTGTTTGCCGCTGCTGCTGCCATACAGCCTTAGAGTGCACTGCTTCGGAGCTGAGTGTTTTTTGTGCTGATGTGAAAAAAAAAAAAAATAGAACTGCAAGCATGAGCAAGGACAACAAGGAACTCGCTAAAGCGATTGATGATTTGCGACGTGAGATTAGAGCCGAGATTCGGGGCGTAAAAGAGTGTAAAATTCAGTAGCGACACGCACGACAACGTCAAAGAACTTAAAGATGAGGTAAAAGAACTGCGTAAGGAAATTCAGCAGTTAACCAACCGAAACCAGGCGCTCGACACGGAGAACGCTATGATGAAAACAAAGATTGAGGAAATGGAGATATACCAACGTTCCAATAATCTGGAAATCAAAGGAGTGCCTCCAGAAGGAAATCCGCTAGACGTAGTAAAAAGAATCTGCACCATCATAGAGGAGCCTATTACGGAAGGTGACATTGACATATGTCACCGTGTTCCAACATTCAAAGAAGGTCAGAAAAATATTGTTGTCCGGTTCGTGCGACGCGCAAAGAGAAATCAAATACTGGCGAAATCAAAGATTACTAGGCTAACGACAACGGCTCTCGACTACGGCGGTCCAGGTACCCCGGTTTACGTGAACGAACATCTAACAGGCTTGGGCAAACAGCTGCTTGGGGCAGCCACCGCACGAAAACGAGTAGTGGGGTGGAAGTTTGTGTGGACTAGAGGCGGGAAAATATTTGCACGTAAGGACGTAACTTCGCAAGTAATACAAATCAACAGTCAAAGTGACGTCGAAAAAATAGCCAATTAGACTTTCATTGAATTTCTCGCTTTGGCGAGCTTTTTATAATGGAACACCAGCAGGAGTGCAAATATTATAGCTGTTCATCCTTCAATGATATGTACAAAAATTACCGGAATCATTTTTCTGTCATGCATTTAAACACACAAAGCATTAGAAATAAACAGGACAAGCTTGACCTTTTTTTTCAACCACTATCAGTTAATTTTGACGTAATGTTATTTACAGAAACGTGGCTCTCTGCGAACGAGGCTCCGCCCTATTTTGAAAGATACAAATTTGAAAGTTTATGCAGAACTACAAAGAGGGGGGGTGGAATAGCCATGTATTTTAAAGAAAATTTAAACTACGACGTACTGGAAGATTTTAAATTAATGAATAATAATATTGAGTGTCTGGTTGCCAAAGTAGAGTCTGTGTATATTGCAGCTGTGTATAGGCCACCCTCTGGTAATGTTACTGACTTCTTAGAAATTTTTGATAACTTGCTACAATTTTTGGGTGAATTTTCTTTACCATTTCTGATACTTGGAGACATCAATCTTAACACCATTGCTAATGATGGACACGCCAGAGAGTTTTGGGATATTTTAAATCAATACGCCTGTAGCAACGAAATAACGCTGCCTACCAGGGTGAGTCAAAAGAGTGCAACTTCAATTGACATCTGTGTTACAAATGTGCTTGCAAATAAGCTTGTATCTGGTGCGTTCATAGAGGACATCAGTGACCATCTTCCTATTTTTAGCCTGTGCCCTTTCATGCATGATAAAAATCCAAAGCAAACTGAAACACTTTTTTATAGAAATATAAATGATGAAACGCTGAATACTTTTAGTTGCCTTTTAGAAGAAACAAATTGGAGAGAAGTGTTCACAGAGAAAAATCCTTGTTCAGCATTTAATATCTTTCATCAGAAGTATAAAGCTGCTTATGACGCATCCTTTCCTTTAAAACAATCAAAACAGAAAAGTAAAAAAATTAGAAAACCCTGGGTAACCGCGTGTTTAGTAAAGAAAATAAATAAAAAGAATAAAATATATCACGCATTTTTGCGTTCGCGTGATCTGAACGTACTAAGAGAATTTAAAAAAATGAGGAATAAAGTAAACTCGGATTTGAAGGCGGCCAAACGTCAGTATTACCAAAATAAATTTATGTCTGTTCACAATGACCAAAGGAAAGTATGGGAAGTTTTTAATACTGTGGCAAACCTGAAAGAACAGAAAAATGCAGTGAAAGAAATCCTAATCAACGGGAACGAAGTGACGGGCGTTGAAATGGTAAACGAAATGAACAAGCATTTTATAAATATCGGCGAAAGTATGGTATCAGAAGGCAATACAAACGCCGACGTGATGACAATAACGAAGATAACAAATTCAATAATGTTCTTCCCGACAACAATGTATGAAATAGAAACGCTGATTGATAAAATAAAGAAAGACGTAGCAGCGGGTGACGACGAGTTGAAGGCCCAACCACTCAAGTACGTAGCTAGAATTATTAGCCCTATACTATCATACCTCGCGAATAACATGTTAGAAAGCGGTATTTTCCCGACTGATTTGAAGCTAGCTAAAGTTACTCCTATTTACAAGGGCGGTAGTAAAAAAAGTATCGAAAATTATAGGCCCATTTCTGTACTAACAATATTCTCTAAAATATTTGAAGGCTTAATAAAAAACCGCCTAGAAAGTTTTTTCACAAAGCATAGTGTAATCTCCCCCGCCCAATACGGGTTCCAAAAGGAAAAATCTACAGAGCAAGCTCTTCTCGACATAAAAGAGAAATTGGTCGCAAATATTGAAGACAAGTTAATTACACTCGGACTGTTTTTAGATTTGAGGAAAGCGTTCGACACTGTTCAGCATCCTATTTTACTTAGAAAACTAGAACATTACGGCATCCGCGGGGTCGCGCTCGAATTACTAAAAAGCTATTTAACAAATCGTCAGCAATACGTAAAAATTGACAATCTAGAATCAAATAAGGAAAAAACGCGTCATGGTGTCCCACAGGGTTCTATATTAGGCCCTTTACTTTTCATAGTTTATATAAATGATATCGTAAGCATTTCTGGTTCCCCGGAGTTAATAATGTATGCAGACGACACTAATATTTTTTTTAGTGAAGCAACTCCAGAATGCCTCGAGGAAAGGGCAAACGCCTATCTTGTAAAGCTTTCAAAATGGCTGAGTTCAAATGGCTTACAATTAAACACAAGCAAAACAAAATATGTGATTTTTAAACCAGCAACAAAACGTCTTACAAACTCCCTTAAGATTACATTTGAAGGTGATTTAATAGATCAAGTAACTGAGCAAAAATTTCTGGGTGTGTGGTTTAACCAAGAGCTAAAATGGAATACACATGTAAGTAAACTAAAGTCAGAATTATCACGAGTTCTTGGCTGTATTTATAGAGTGGCAAGCCTTGTGCCGAGGTGGTTAGTGGAAACATTGTATTACTCCTTATATTTTTCCAAAATGTGTTATGGTATTCTTATATGGGGCACAACTACAGCATCCGATTACTATAAATTACTAATCCTACAAAAAAAGGTTCTACGCATATTGGAGAACTATGGGGGGAGAATAAGAGAACTGCGGACGGAACCACTTTTTAATAAATACAAGATCTTAAAGGCAAATCAAGTATACTACTTCAAATTATTTCAATTCATTTATCGAAAAAGGTTATACGCCACCCCAGTCGCAACAGAAGAATTGTACCCTTTCCGTCATGTTAAAAGAAGGGAACCCTATACAAGAACAAATTACGGAAGACAAAGCATACACTATCAAACAATTAGTCTATTAAATAACATGCCCTCTATGAACTATGCAAAATCGTTCCCTTTATTTAAAAAAGAATGTAAAGCACTGCTGGTAGGCAGCGATATAAAATTTATCTAAGCTTCTTAATCTAATAAAGCGTTGTATTATACTATATGCCTTCAAAGTTCATCCTTGTTTTATTTTATGTGCATGACTCGCCTTGTTATATTTTGCTGGGTATATACTGTTCAGTTTCCGTAAAGTGAGCGATAATGATGTTTGTTATTTGTGTGCTCCTTAGATGACTTGTTTTATCCTTTCATGTTGATTAGAATCTGTATCCTCGTTTTTTGCATCCAGTACGCTATTTTATCCTTATATACATGGCTTTTATTGTTGCATCTGTGTTATGTATGTGTGCCTCAGTTCCGTAAAAGTTTTTTTTTTTTTTTTTTTTTATCATGCTGTATTATTTGGTTAGATGGAATTCATTTCCATGTTATTTTTTTATGTGTGGACTGTAAGGGACCGGTGCCGCGTCAGGCTTTTTTAGCCTTTTGCACCGGCCCTTCTTTCGGGCTTTGCCCGAGAGAAAACAAATAAAGAAATAAAGAAATAAAGGTACGTCGAGATGCGGAAGGAAAAAAAGATGGGACGGGTTTTCGACGGTGCCTTCCTGACCGGGTAACAGACGACTGCGAGACACAAAATTCTCGGGTCTGCCAAGACAACGCCGCGTCGTTGAGGCAGGGACGTGCTTCCACCGAGGCAAGAGGCTGAACGGTCTCGACTCCCCAAGACGCTTTATGGATGTTTGCTGACCCTTCCAGACAAGTGTCGTTGACCCTGTCAATATCGCGGAGTGTCGGCTTGTTGTGGTCCCAGCACGCACCGTGTCCCAAGCCCGATGATACCTGTCCAAGAGGGTAAGCTCCAGCACCGAGCTCCCAGTCGGGCGAAAAAAGTTTGTGTAAACATTTCAGTCTCGAGGTGCTTTTCCTTTCCACCCCGGAAGGAACCCCAAGAGTAATTGAACCGCAACTCCCCTGTGGTGGTCATCGCATTGGTGGCAGCGATATTATTCACTTACCATCTGAGTATTGCCATTGACCCATATTTCTGAATGGCCTTTGCCTGTGACAGTCAGAAGTGTGCTGCGTGGTTTGAAAAACGTTTATTAAGCTTGTTTTAGGTGGAATGGCAGATTCTGATAAGTCCAAAGAAATTGCCGGTGCAATGGGGTCAACTCTTCTCAGACTAAACATTCTAATCCCAAGTTTAGGGGTGACGGTTCTGTTAAGGTATTCCTTACTACTGTGGAGCAGGTGTCTTTTATGAGGTCCTGGAGTAATGCCAAGACGTTGGGCTTATGCAAATGTAAGATATCGGGAGCCGCCACAGAGCCCTTATGTAATTAAGCTCGAGCTAAATTGGCTCTAACTTTCACGGAACTCAAGCGGGTTCTGCTTGACCGTTTTGACGCCGAGACACCTACGATTCGGCAGCAGAGGTTTATGAGCGCGAGGCAACTTCCGAGTGAAGACGTGCGACCGTTTGCGACTCGCGTTCAGATACTTGCTCAGGCCACGGTTATGAATTCGGACGACTCTGACGAGTGGGGATAGAAGATCAAACAGGGATTGTTGGTCGAGCAAATGCGCTCGCAGTTTGTCGCCAGGTTTCGGGATCCGATTTGAATTTTTGTCATCTCACAAGACCCAAAGAGTTTTGTTGACGCGGTTGACGCTGCTGCCAAGGAGGAAGCGAACGAGTCATTGAGTGCCGCTGTTGCGGGGATTCAGGTGGCGAGTGAAGGCAAGGGAACGGATAAGTCAGAGATGAGGGAACTGAAAGAAAGGCTAGGCAACTTCGAAATGATGCTGATTGAACAAATGCAATTGCGGTTAAAAGGCACGCGCTCGGGAGGCCGACCGGCCCTAACCTATTATGCGCGAGGGTAAGTCGGGCACATCGCACGCCACGACCGACAACGTACCGCGCAGGGGGACTGGGAGACTCTTATATTACCCATATAGACGTCCCCCCTGCCAGAGAAGAGGAAGGGTTCAGCGTTATCCCGCGGAAAACAAGAAGGAAAAGAAAAGGCGCATCAGAGTTGAAGAGCCAGATTGGAAGTCACAAAGGAAACGTGCCCGGGAGAGTCGCAAATCCGTTTTGTGTGATCCGATACTATAAGGACACAAACCCTGTCGTCGCGTGAAAGATTAACGTTTTCACTGGTAACTAGCTTGTCAACAACGAATCACGGGTGAGTTTGTTTTTTGAGGCTCTGCCTCGTAAGATTTCTGAGTTAAATAGGGAGGTGTTGGCCGTCGTGGAAGTGACTCGCGGATCATTTGTAGGAGTAACGGTTGAAGAGCGCGACATTAAGGGGTGCTTCTTGTTGTAGTTTGGTTTGGGAAGTCACACATTTTATAACGCATGTTACGTAATCGCGGATGGTCCAATGGTTCCCGTAGATCGGATTTTAGGGAACGACGAGACTACCGACGCGAGAAATGTTGAAGGTCGGAGGGGATGAGATTTCCATTTGAGCTTGGCAAACTAATGCCACGTCCGAACAAAGATTCAGTGTTGATCAATGACGTAGCGTTCCTGTATGTGTTTCGGTTCACCTCGCAGTCCTATGCCCAATTCCAGCGACGTCAGAAGTATTTTAGTCGAAACTGGCCAGCCCTGTCCCCGTGGAAGAAGTGGGCGATGTGGGGTCCAGTCCATTATCTGGACACGAACTCGGGGTAACGTTCGCGCTGACTCATCTCACTGAAAGATATTGGGTGCAACTACTACTGGCGTGTTCACGCTGGAGGAGATGATCGTGCGTCGGAACAAGAACGTAGCGCTGTTTTATTGCGCAGATGTACTGACTGAGATGAGCGGAGTACGCTCCGTTCAAAAAGCCGCTTTATCTGACTCAGATATCGGTGCGCTTTTCGACATTACTCATGCAGCGGAAAAGGAGTTGGGCAAAACTCAGCCAGGTGATTCGAAGGTACTCGGGCGTCTTTGCTACGACTAGTCTTGACCTGGACTAATGTCGGTAGTTAAAGCTTCGGATTAACACGGGCGACCCTGCGCCTTTATATCAGAGGACGCACCGCATTCCTTATTCGCCGAGGCCGTAAATGAACCACCAGGTGTGGGAGATTTTGAAGTCCGGCATAGTGGAGCACTCCAAATCACAATAGGGTTCTCCTGCGCTCTTGCTGGAGAAAGCGCATGAATCGTTTCAATTCGTCATCGATTACCGAAGGTTGGATAGCGTGACACGGATGAACTCACATCCTCTGCCAAATATCTAATAGACATTGTCGCAGTTGGGGTCGGCCATGTATTATTCTCTGGCTGGCATGGCATCCGGATTTTGGCAGATCAAGATGGATCCCATTGACAAAAAAAAAAGACCGCGTTAAACAAGACCAATATACACTATTAGTGAACCAGGTTGCCTATGGGGCTCGTAAACAGCCCCGCAGTGTGGCAGCGTACTGCGGATGGCATGCTGGAATGGCTGGTATGTCAGGTTTGCTACGTGTATATGCACGACATTGTCATATATAGTGAAATTGTTTGCCTGCACATATATGCTACTGACAGTGTGCTTTGCTGTCCCAGAGGAGCGATACTACAGTTAAATCTCCAAAAGTGCCAGTTCCTGAAGGCTGAAATCAAGCACCTTGGCCACAAGGTCTCCGCGGCAGGTGTTCGACCGGATCCAGATAAAGTGAGCTCCGTTCAGAGCTTTCTCCTCCCGGCGAGCCGCGACATATCCCGGAGCTTTGTGGTCTAATCAGGTACTATCAACGACACGTCGATCAATTTTCTAGGGTGGGGAAACCGCTCACACGCATGACGGCAAATGATTCGAAGTTCAAGTGGACTGATGATGTCGAGATCGCCTTTCTGGCGCTAAAGCAGGCTATGGTTCAGGCTCCGATCCTCAGGTACTCAGATTTTCGGCTCCCGCTTATCCTCGCTATTGACGCGTCAGAGTACGCCCTTGGGGTGGTCCTGTCCCAGAGACGTAGAGGCCTTGAGAACCCAGTGGCATTTGCTTGTCGCCAGCCTAGCAGGCGAAACAATCTTACACTTCGAACGAGGAGGAATGTCTCGCTGTGATCTGGGTGGTTCGACATTTTTGGTGCAACTTCTATAGACGTAAGATTAAGATTGTCACA
>JABSTQ010007402.1:0-111461 GCA_013358835.2 Ixodes persulcatus
TTTGCAAGGTAGCTAGAAATAAGGATTGTGTATCCTTAGTCAGTAAAATAGATACTGTGTGCCACTGTTAGTGCCAAGTCGAGATCGGCGCTTTTTTGACATTTTGCTTAGAGTAGTACCCATTTTTATTGGTTAGTCTCTTGGTGCACCAACTAAAATCTTTCAATGCAGACACCTGCCCTCTGCTGGCACACTATACCCTCATTCTCAGTTACTGTATGAACTGGTATCCCACTCAACACTCGTTGAGCATGAGGGTAGGAAAATCTTACCATTGCAGTAGTAGTGTTTTATAGTCTTTACAGTTGAATGTGAATATTCGACAGAAATCTCTCAGGTTGCACAAAAGAGGGTTAACGAACGCGTTTAATCATTTGCCTTAATTAGGTAACCATCATTTCAATGCCTACATGGCCTTGTCCTCAGGGAAGACTATGGCTGTGGCAGTGAAGGAGCAGTTTCTTTTATAAGTACAAGTACAAAGTATAAAAATAAAAGGATCTATGTGCTGATCACTCAAGAATATGCTATTCATTGTAATGTATCTCTGCCAAGTACTTGAGTGTGATTTGTTTTTATTTTCAGCTACCTGGGTGCCTCAAGATCTGGAGATCCTAGTGGCCACAAATTTGGACTCAATCTTCTTCTGTGGTCTGGCCAGGACCATGGGGGAGGTATTCCCAGCAACAAGAGCATCGCAGCATCTTCCTGCCAGTGATTTTGACTAGCGTCGCAACAGGGGAGTCCTCGTGTCGCCAGGTGTTAGGTATGCTAGTCGAAATAAGCATTCTTACCTATTCCTTAAGCGAAACAGCAAAAGCACTACTAAGCCTAAAATGCAAAAGACATATTCAAATCTTGGGTTGGATGGAGTTCCAATTACAAAAAGGAGTCTGCAGACATGATTAACATGTGAACCTAAAAGCCCGCGGTGTCACAGAAATAACTTCCCGCAGATGGCTTCGCTCGTGCTATACATGAACAAATTCTTAAAATAATCATTGTGTTGCCTTGGTGTCATCAGTCTCATGTATCTATCGCGCCCAGCAGTCGAGAGATGTGAAATATAAAAAAAAAACAGGAACTTGCACATTGTCAGCTCTGCAAAGATTTATATAGTGAACAGAGCATAGCACGTTCAGCTTAAGAAAACAATTCAGTGCAGGCCTATATTCATGGTTCAAATATGTGCAATTGCCCTTCATAATGAAGTGAAAACTGCTTAAGTTGTAGTCCACGACAGGCTTTCTATTAGTGCTAAAAAGTTATGGTGTTTTAAGCAGCTCGCACCAAATAGTTGAGGTTCATGGAAATTATGATGTGGATGTTTGCAGACAGTCATGGTGAGATTAATCTTTAATGTCAAGTGTTCCACTTATTCGGAGTTGGTTGACCCTGTAAATATTATAGGTCGCAAATTAAATTTTTATGATATGCAATGGGCACAATCGTTCATAATGACTAGCTCTACTTAGGGGAACTTTATATGTTTACTACGGCAAGATGGTTTTGCAGAACTGAGTATTTCTTTTATTCGGCTCCTGCAATAACCTTGTCTCTAGAAACATTTTGTATTCTTTGCGATGCTGAGATAAGATTCTGAAAATAGTTTTCCTAGAACTACGCTAGATATTTTCAGTTCATCAACTTCCTCGCAAAGCATGCGAGAGAGCCAAACCTTGTAATGTACGGAGGGAACTCACCGAATGACGCGACTGACAGTTTGAAACAGTCGGCACTTTAACAGTAATAATGACATGCCACTTGCTTATGTAATGCTCGTTGTCGCAGATCAAACTGCTTTTTCCGTCTACACTCACTTTCGGTAAAATCATTCACGGAACTCCCTCTCGAGACTGCAGCGCTTGGTTCTCCGAAGTAATTTGCATGAATATAAATGCAACAGGTTTCTTAGACTGTGCGTCTAACATATATTCTTCTTATTGAATGTGCTAACTGTATTCATAACCATATTCATAATTGTATCCGCATTCTACCTAATTATTTTTATTTTGACATTTGAGTTTTCGGCAGTACTTTTCTTCACATCTGTGCTTGTCGAGCCTTACTCAAGCCCATACATCTCGTCTTTCACTATTACATCAATATATAGAAGTGTTGATGCCGAGTGAGAATTCAAGCTACCGAATCTGTAATGTGAGTTAAGAACCAAGAAAGAGCTCTCTAGACAAAATTTTGCAAAAGAGGGCTGTATGGGTATCAGAATAGCACATGCCATGCTAAAAAAATGCAAACTTTTGTTAGGTATGCAAGGATGACTGTGCTGCACCATTTCTGATATGTCACAAAAAAATCAGTGGCATACAGTGTTCCTTATGGATGTTTAAACCGTCAAATTCAAAGCCCAAAAGTTTTATTCAAGAACGTTCCTCACTACAAATGTATTTAGAGATCTGAGCCACCGACTCATGCAAGACTATGTGGCAAACATTCATTTTCATGTGCATTACGGTTTACAAGGTCAAGGTCTAGTCGGCACTGATTTATTGCATTCATGCTGAAACTGGGGGTGGGGGGAGGGGGGGTTTCTTTGGGTATGAATAAAGAGATAAATATTTCTTGAAATCAAAATATTTGAGAACGGACAAAAGGAATGATATTAAAGTGGTATCTTAGATTCTCTTTTCTTTGACTTATCTCTAATTATCACTTTATTTCATGTGAGGCATATAGTTTTTTAGGGCGCAGCTTTTAGGTGCCTGTTTCGCGGCGTCGCCATCGGCATAACTGCCCCGCTAAACTTGGCAGGAAATTGAATTAATGTAGAGGTCATTTGACATTAATTTTTCAGCTAAATCTAGTGGAGAAACTGTGTTTGTTTCTGGCTGACGTGACGCAAAGTCATGTAACGTCAGTTTCCCCGCTACATTTATTGGCAAAACTGAATTGGTGTTGAGGTCACGTGACATCAATTTCCCTGCTAAATTTAGTGAGAAATTTTTCCTGCTAAATTTAGGGAAATTTCCCGCTAAATGGAAGGGAGCAGAAGAGGAGGAGGGGAGGGGGAGGAGTGGCATACTCTTACATCCTCCTCCTCAAGATCTGCACTCTAATTTCGCATTACAGAGAGTAGTAAACGTCTTTTATTTTTCATCTCATGTTTATTCAATTTTTATATCGCAGGTGCACTCGCAGCACAAATCTGGGCTGTGCTGATCCTCTACGCACAAGTTAGGAACTCCTGAGTGGCAAGAGTGGGAGCTTGGCCTGACAGCTCAAGGGACACCTTTGTTCAGTATTGAATTTATAATTACCATCTTTTGAGCAAAGTTACGCTTTGCTGCATGCAATTCTTCTAGAAATAAATACTTGCTACCAAATTTACCACGTCACAACATTTCGCCACTGCTATTAGTGCTCCTCAAGGACCTCGGACAAGAGCTTATTTGTGTGCAAACATCATGCTTGTTTTAAACCAATCGCTGATGTAGAGACTCACTGACATCCAGGATTCCAATGGAACGCTGGATGTCTGCGAGTCTCTCCTGAAGGATGCAAGTGGGGAAGGAACCATACAGTAGTATCGTATTAGGGGACATGCTATAGGGTGTTCTTTGTATGCTTTACAGATATTTGTTGAAAAAAAAAAGCCGTAAAAGCTACGCTTACGTGGTCTGTGCACGTGAGCTATATGGCCAGGGGGGCTTGGTATAAAGGGCTAATTGTAATGATGAGTCGGCTTACTAAAGGGAAGTGCAAGACTTCTTTCAGAAAACTAGATGGGGGTTGATTCTAGTGTAGTTTTATCCCGTGAATCTGAATATCACGTTCGTTTTCTCCAAAGATATAGCTAAACTTGAGAAAATACAAAAAAACATTCGACCAGTAGTGACGTCGTAAGGGGATTTTTCAGCTGTCAAGCATGTGTCGCTTGAGAGCCGCGCGTCCAATCGCAAGCTTTCTAGGTGTATTCTCCCGCACTGGCACCAGTCGTGACGTCTTTTTTCCCCCCTTTAAAAAAAAAACGTGTGCATGCATAGCTTTGATTGGCGCTGAAGATGCGTGAGCAGAGATTTCGAAAGCTCCTTTTGTGACGTCACTCTCCGGGAAAGAGTGCCTTTAGTGATACTTTAAAAATGATTCTATGCAGCCTCGGTTCACCAAATTACCAAATAATATTGATATTTGAGATTCTGGAGGTCAAATGAAGATTTAAATGTGTTTCCTCAAATACAAAACCACTCTAGCTTCCCTTTAAGTATATTATGTTTGTTAAATGTTTAATTAGTGAAAATAGGCCCATAATTCCAATTAGAAAGTTGCTAAGCATCATTGAAAAACACTAAATCAACCCTTTTCATGATTATATAAGACGGGAGCAGCATTTTATGGCATTCCAAAAAAAGGCTTAATTTGGACGCATTTCCAGATTTTGTTTTTTTATCAGAGCGCATCTTTGCACCTGCGATACTGCTGACCAGTGGCTGCAATGCGAAGCTACCTCCTCGCCTCCCTCGTAGAATGGAGGAAAGCAGGGCGCACGTGTGTTGCGCGATTAAACCCCTGGGGAACAGGACCGTAGGTGCAGAGATACGCTCCGATAAGAAACCGAAACCTAGAAACGGATCCAAATAAACCGTTTTTACAGAATGCGTAAAATGGTACCCCTGAATTATATCCTTCTAAAAAGAGTTTATTTAGTCGTTTTCAATGACTCGGCAAATTTCTAATTGAAACCATATGTTCATTTTCACTAATTAAAAAGTAACTAAAATTTTTTATTTAATTATCCGACTAATTGTTACGATTAGGCCCCTATACTACGTACCCCTGGACGTATAACTCACCTGCACAAACCGCATTAATGTAGCTTTCACAACCTTTCTAAACAAATATGTAAAGCTTAAAAAATCGCCCTGTATAACAGTGAAAAGGCAATACCACCATGGTGGAGCCATATGGCTCAACCATGGTGGTATCGCCTTTTCGCTGGTATAGGATGTCCCATATTACGTTGTGCTTGTATGGTTCCATCCGCCTACATGGTTCCAACAAGATCCACTACGCTGGTATAGGATGTCCCATATTACGACACGCTTGTATGGTTCCGACTACCTGTATCGTTCCGCTTTAATCCACTATACTGGGGCCGCTTTTTCGCTGGTATAGGATGTCCCATATTACGGTTACGCTTGTATGAGGCTTTTTCCATCATCTTTCCAAAATCAAGATTTTCCAATAGGGATAGAACAAAGTAGTATTTCACAATCTACTCGATATTGCTGATACTTGACTGGTCACTTTTTGACGGTCTGCTAGGCATTGTCAAGCGGCGCGCTGATGAAAGCGAGACGACGAGCAACACCGAAGCGGTCGTTGAGAATTTCCCGCAGCTCTTCCATGGAACCGGGCGTGCCCGGAGGGAATACAAGGTGGTGCTACGCAACGACACCGTGCCAGTCGTTAAGACAAATTGGACTGTTTTAGTGGACCGTACGCTAGAGCTTTGCGTGCGTAAGGAAATCGCGGGTGGTCAGTGCGCATGCGCAGAACGCAATTGAAGGGCTAGCGTATTGCGTACGCACGCAACGCTGGAAGTTTTGCGGGCTTTGCGGGAAGCTCTCGAGATCTCGGGTCCAACAAGACCACCAGTTTCAAGATGGCGGTTACCTCGACTGGCGCAGCAAGGGCGTAGTGGTGTTCTCAAAGATTAGGGTTACGTGAAATTGCGTGGTGTTCAGCTCGGCAATTCTTTCCGGAACCTACCGCGGTCGAATCAGATCGCCTTGCAGCTGAAGGAGTGTACAGTGAAAATGTTCACCGCTCGCAATGTGCGTCAACGCTGCGATCTGCTCAACGCTAAGCATATTCGCACGGTTCATCGCCGACGGACGAACGACTTTTTAAGAAATCGCCGAAGTTTTCGCTATGCACCGGACATCAGTAGGTCATAGATTTCATTCCGCGATAGCATGATGAAAGGTGCCGCTTCCACGGGACGATCGACGGAGGCCCCGTGATTGAATTTGGCTACGCACTCGTAGCCTCTGTATACTCCGCAGAAAAGCGCGCTTGACGAGGCAGCTGCGGCTTGGTTTAATTTGAGATAAATGATTCGACACGTTTTCATTTTCAATATTTCTTTTGAGGAGCATGGTGGCACTATAAGCACGCGGAAGTTTACGGCTCTGGCAAACTCAACCAAGATTATGCGAGGTGTTCACTCGGAAACGTAACGCACTACTGAATTCAGTCCGAGCAAGTCGTTTTTATCGTACGCTATACTATTGCGTATTGCGTACGTAAGAGCCAGCAACGCTATACTAAAACTGTCTATTGAAGGGTTCTCCTCTCCCTGCGAGAGCCTCTCCGTGCAGAACTGGACAGAATATAACACGAAGGCATCATTCGGAGGGTCAGCAGCCCGACAGACTCGGTAAGCCCGCTAGTCATTAGTGCTAAAAGACGGCAAATTGCAGGTGTCTATGGACCCCAAAAGGATTAATAAAAACTTGAAAGAGAACACTACCAAATACGTCGTAAAGAGGGCACTGAAGCGGACTTAGTAGGCGCGAAGTTTTTTTCACGTCTAGACGCGAACGCTAGGTTTCACCAAATCCCACTGGACGAGCAATCGTCCAAGATCGGCACATTTGCGACGCCGTTCGGTCATTATCCTTTCTACGTCTTCCACTCGGCATAGCATCAGCTAGTGAGACGCTTCAAAAAGATTTCAACAAAATGTTCGATGGCCTTCCCGACATACGCGTATACGTGGACGATGTGCTGGTCTGGGCCGCGACCAGAGCGGCGCACGACCAGAGGCTGGACGAGGCACTAAAGGCAACTGAAGAGGCGGGCCTAACTTCAATGCATCCAAATACCGATTTGGCGTTCAAGAAATTTTGTTCTTAGGCCGACATCATTAGCCACAAAGGCATTACCCTCAACCTAGTCCTTGTGGACGGTATTCTCATCATGTAAAAGCCACAAGAAAAATTGGCAGTACAAAGGTTGCTCCGGGTTGTTAGCTACTTTAGGAAGTACCCACCTGTCACTTTCCCAGCGTACTTCGAATCTGCGTCCCCTAATCAAACAAGACGCCATTTTTGAATAGACACCGAATTATGAAAACGAATGGCAGGCCATATGTGAGGAATTAAGCGAGGCGCCGCTGCTTGTTTTTTTCGACTTAGATTTGGAGACGAAGGTAAAGTCAGACGCGTCTCAAAGTGTTGTGGGCTTTGCGCTCCTAGAATGTAATTTGCAACTGCTAGAAACCGGTAGCTTACGCGTCGAGAGCGCTGAAAGAATGAGAACAGAGATATTCGCAAATTAGAATGGAGGCTTTGGCCTGGGTTTTCGGTTGCGAAAAGTTCAATCATTTTGTGTATGGTCACCCACTCATACTCGAGACTGACAACAGCCCGCTGATAAATATATCAAGGCCAGTGATAGCCGATATGCCGCCAAGAGTGCAACGTTTGTTTTCCTAAGGTTGCTCAAATACGATTACACGTTCATGTTTCTCCGGGCAAGCAGATGACCTTGGCTGATCTGCTTTCTCGGTCTCCTGCTCCTGGGAACAATGGGGCCGCAGACACGGCCGACGTCGAAATCTACGCCTTCACGGTCGTATCAGCACTCGCAAAACTGCGAAACTTGCGTACGAAAGTACTAAAGGTTCGGATTTTTGCTTAGTGCTACAGAAGCTCGCGAAGGGAGACGAAGTGGAAGGGCCGCTGAAATCGGTTGCCCTCGAACTCTGGCATCGAGTCCTTGATCCAAAATTGTCCGACCTGTGAGACATACGCTTATAAGCAACCATCAGAGCCTTTGATCATACAACCAACACCTCCTCAACCATGGCACTGTGCTGGTGTCAATCTCTTTCAATACTCCGGATGACACTATCTGTGCGCCTACTATTCAATGTCCGATTTCCCCGAGTTGGGGCTGCTACCCGGCACAACACAGCCAGTTCAGTCATCGATAGACTGGGGGCTATATTTTCGAGATACAGCATCCTAACTAAGGTCTGCTCAAATAACGGTCCACCAGTTTATCAGCCACGAGTTAACGCTTTTTGCAAAACTTTACGATTTAAAACATGTTACATCCAGCCGGCAATGCCCTCAATCTAACAAGCGCACGGAAAAGGGTGAACAAATCATTAAACGCATCCTAAAGAAAACGAAAGCTGCAAACAAATGCTCTTGGCTTTCATATCTGCCAAGTTTGGAGAAACCAAATCCGGGAGAATTTCTAAGCAGGGTGCGAGGGGGGAGGGTAGCGGTGTTTTAAAAAAGAAATATTGGTAACAAGTGTGCATAAAGGCAACTTCATAACATTTACATTGTACTGCTCATAGCTGCTAGCAAGTTACCGCCGGGCCTTGCTATCAATGCAGCCATTTGTTGTGACGGCCAAAACTCCCTGTTTAAGTGCGGGAGCGAAGGGAAGGGAGGGGAGAGAGATTTGCGTTTTCCGGGAGATTTTTCTGTCAACCGTACAAGCTGATCAAAATTCGGAAGTCTCCTGGTTAATACGAGAAACTTGAAATGTACGGGTTTGGCATATTAAATTAAAGGGCATGTCCTGTTGAAGATAGTCGGTCTCCAGGCCAGCTGCTGCGAGGAAGGCGGATGCGCAAACTCGTGCCGCACATCGATGCCCTTCCTGTGATAAGAGTCAAGAAACAATGACGGACAGGCCGCAAAGAGAGAGTGCTGCCCCGCCTAAAGGACGACGACGCGGTACGCGGGCATGGAGTGTCATGGAAGCGGAAAGCCAGGGTGCTTGAATCAGCCGGGCCGTGGTTATTTTACGTACGTAGGGAGAATAAGACAAGTCTTCGGTGCAACTGTCGGCACCTTTTAGCGACGAAGGAAGATTGCGATGTCGAGTTGTCAGACGACGAAGATCCGGACGACGACCGGGCTCGTCACAAGAAATGGCATCCACAGCGTCAACCACCACGACGGCTCTACAAACGGCAGCTCAGCAGCCAACGGTTCTGCCACCGCGAAGGACAACACAAAAGAAGCGGCCACCGGAGCGATTGAGTTACGACTAGGGATGGACCCAATCTGCCGAACTTCAGACTCGGCAATGTTCAGCACATGCCGAACATTTGAAAACAAGTCCGGTAAAGATTCGGCAAAAATTCGGCAAATGTCTGCGCACGCGCGAGGACGCGACGGGGCCACGGGGCAGCGGAGGGGGCTGACGGGGCCATGGATTGCAAATGGGCGCCGTGCGGTCATGCGGTTACCATCGTACAGTGTGGTACAACCAGCGGTTACGGCGAGGTTTGGAGTTGGCAACACAGTGACTGTGCGTTTATGAGCATTTGAGAGTGTGGTTCTCTATATTTTATGCCTCAAGAAGAGAAGATCGACCAGTAATTTAGGCAGTCCACTGCGCAAGTGGAAAATGACGCTGTACATTCTGGATAACGTGTTTTTCATTAGAACTTTCCAGTGATGCAACGAGGTAATTGAAACATTGACTGACAATTACTTTTAAGTTTTCCTCGCAATTATAGCAATCCTGTTTTCGGCTCACAAGTAGCTTGTGAGAAGACAAAATATATTGCTTATTTAATTAGCGTTATTTAGAGGTTTTCATGTATCTGCATATACCTAAACACAGAACTGCCATGCTCGATGTTGCACATCCGACATTCTTAACCCTTCCCATCTTCCTAAACGTCCGTGCGTGTCCTAACATCAGAAACCGGCATTTTACAGGTTGAAAATGAGACGATGCTAATATGGCGGACGCACACTTTCATGCCAAGATGGCGTCAAGTGACTGAAATCGAAAAACATGCATATTTACAATAATATGATTATATCTTCTGCTGAAGGCTCAGCAACCGTTGGATTCGTTTTCGCGCACAAAACGGTGACTCCAAGAGAAAAAAAAAAAAGAGCGCAGTGTTATTGACTTTCTTTTAACAACATACACACTTGCAGGCTTGCGCTGATGGGGCTTCAAGACCGAAACTCTCGTATCGTGATTAGTGACTGCACCCGCTACCACCCAACCTCGTTGTCACGCCACTTCTGCAAGAGGACACTGAAACTGCCAGTAAACACACAAAATGACACCGATACAACTATCGTGTAGAATTTCACCTTATTTAGTAATAACTATGTCAACATGCATTACATGTTGCATTTAAGCTAAGAAGAAAATTATTTTTTCACCAGAAACAATTAAATCCACCAGAAACAATTAAATATTAACGATAAGTCTGGTAGCAATATATTTTTGCCGAATCTTGTAGGAGGTAGGAATGCTGGAAGAATAAGCTCTAATAATGCACAGGTCACTAAAACAGGACATAAGAAAGAAAAATGTGTTCGACAATTCACGGGGAAGTTCTTTGCTGTTTGAGGTGAGAACGGGAGTTTTGAGGACGAGGACGTATAGGGCAAAATTTCAGGAGACAGACACATTATGTGCTGCCTGCCATAATGAGAGGGAGACACTAGACCACTAAGTTTTGAAGTGCACGGGGCTTCGCCCTGCCCTCCCGGAAGGGGTAACAGATTTGGCCGGGGCCCTGGTTTTGCTGGCAACGATGGAAGGACGGAAGAGAAAAGGATTACAGTCACTAAGAGGCGATTAGAAGATTGGTTGAAATTATCTAGGAAACATTGAGTGATGCACAACTAACTAGCACAGCTGGGGACAGGCGAGACAAAGGAAAATTAGCTCCTTCCCGCATGGCTCGGGCCCAAAGTCTCAACTCTGCCCCCGTGGGTGCGGTGCTGGGGTGCTGACTTGACTGGCTGGATTGAATTACTGGGATAAAATATCAGCTGCAAGGTAGCGCCTGTCTGTGTCATGTCATGTCAAGTTAGCGCCTGTCTGTGTGTGTCGCATAATCACCATCACTATAGACGCGGCACCGCGGTCTTCCAAGGTTCGGTTTGTTGCCTTTCTGCGGTGCCGCGGCTCTTCTGAGCCAATAACGAGTATTATTATTATTATTATTATGTGTGTTTTCGTCTTCGTCCTTGACTAGTTCCGCGCTTTTAACCTTTTAAATGATTATTGAAACTTTTTTTCTTCTTTCCGGGGAGAAAGGAAAGACAACGATTCCCCCCTTTCTCGTCGCAATGGAGAGAAGGGGTGCGAGACTGATTGTATACCTTAGATACGCCATCAGTTTTATAAGTGAATAAAAATATAGGCAGAATAAAATATTCACAATTGATTTGTGAATCCCTAGACCTGGGTTGTATTTGAGTCATGCAAATATGAAGTCAGAACTTACTTTAGTGCACATTAAGAACCCTTCGGGACCTGAAACTTCTGCTTTGACTGAGCAGCACACAACTCACCTCTGTTATTCCTAGATTTTGTTTCACTCTAGTTATAGACACGAGCATGGTGCCTGCCCAATGCTTGAACTGTCATGAAATGACCAAAGTTCCTGGCTGTCGAGAATAATTGCCAACAGGGGATAGTCGAAAGTCCAGGGTATTTGCTGTACACTTATTGATTAGCGAGCATTGC
Source organism: Ixodes persulcatus (assembly GCA_013358835.2). Lineage (NCBI taxonomy): Eukaryota > Metazoa > Arthropoda > Arachnida > Ixodida > Ixodidae > Ixodes > Ixodes persulcatus. Next base: position 11,494 of record JABSTQ010007402.1, read on the forward strand.
TATTCTTTCAGTGCATGCGTTGCAGCTATGGTGGCTGGAACGAGTCTTCGACTGGTGTGTTTGATGTCCTATTGCACCCATGCATCAGAAATGGTCCCCAACTGGCAACAAACGACATCAGAAAAACTGGAGCATCATGCTGTCATAATCCTGGCGGTTGGCTCCGGAAGTTACAGCACAAAAAGCTCAAGCAAACTGAGAGTGTTGCTTACATCACTGCGTCCCAACTCCTGCCTGCCGAAACTTCTACGGACTGTCAAGCTTGACAGCAGCCTGTAGCAGAACAAGTGTCTGCCACATCTACCACCGCTGCCGCAAAACTGCCAGGACCATGGCTGGCGACAGCATGACACTACTACGACGTCATCAAGCGGAAATCAAGGGACGATTTTCTTGAGTGCAGGAAACACACCAGTCGAAGACTCGTTTTAGGCACTGTAGTTGCAGTTTAGGTAGACATTGAAAGCTGCAGCATGGAGTGATTTGTAAGTACAACCTCTTACCTGTGCTGTGCTCGGTCATCATTATGCAACTCAACACTTTAGTTATGGTTGCCAACTAGATAGAAGTCATGAACTTGACCCCTCCTTGTTTTCCTGCTTGCAGACTAAAGTGAAATAATTGTTGATTGATTCATACCTGTTTTTAAACCTGTGTGGGATTGTAGTGGTTCATGTTCACGGTACATTTATTTTTCATTTCAGCCAGGAATAATTTAGAGACATGTTAGTGTTGAGGAATACTACTTTTATTTTCATAAAGTGCAAGAATAAAAAAAATAGTTTGGAGTCTGTAAACTGTTTTCATGTACTCAAAATATGTGCCACTGCTATAGTGTTCCATAGAAAGCAGCGCAAGCAATAATAGAAAGGCTACTGCTGCGAGAGTGCCAACACCTGACATCTCATTCGTTTTATGGCTGGCACAGGAAAGACACTAGACTAATTTGTGTGCTAATGCAAGTAGATTTGCCATCTTTACATATAATATTTGAAACAGAGTATACTTTTAGAAAACAAATAAAGTCATTCAATCTTTCTACTGAATATGTTTGTTCATTAGCAATTCTTGGTTCAATGAACATATTGCATTTCAGCATTTATTTATTTATTTATTTATTTCGATACCTTCAATGCCACACGGCGTTACAGAAGGGAGTGGGGGAAAAACAAAAGTACAAAAATAGAATTCATCACATATTAGTTAACATAATAGTTTTCAATGGCAGACTTGAATGCAGGAGCGTCTGTGATTGTGGCGATGGAGGTGGGCAGGTGGTTCCAGTCATTAGTAGTCCTTGGGATAAAAGAATCAAAAAAGTGCTTCGTGCGACTGAAAGGCACGTTGACTTTATGGTGATGATCATTTCGATGGGATACATATGATGGTTCAGAAAAGAGCTCTTCACATAGACGCTGGTTGCGATGATAAATTTTGTGAAATAAGGACAAACGAGATAATTTTCTACGCAATGAAAGATTCGGAAGATGTAAAGTTAGTTTCATGGATGATACACTTGAAAAACGTGAGAAATTAGACAAAATAAAACGTGCGCCACGATTCTGTACAGATTCAATTTGATTAATACGAAATTCATGGCCTCGGTCCCACACCGAACTCGCATACTCGAGCTTAGATCTAACTAGGGTCTTGTACAGTAGTAGTTTTAATGATGAAGGAGCCCTTGAGAAGTTGCGACGTAAGTAACCTAGCATGCGATTAGCATTGTTAGCAATAAAATTAATGTGAGTTTGCCAGGAGAGGTCAGATGTTATATGAACACCTAGGTACTTGTACGATGTCACCTGTTTAAGAACAGAACCAATGTTATATTGAGGAGGGTTAGTACAGGCAGTTTTGCGTGAAATTCTCATTACTTTACATTTATTGGCATTAAGGCGCATTTTCCAGACGTCACACCAGTTAGTAATTGAATTAAGGTCAGTCTGAAGAAAGGACGTATCAGTGTCAGAATGGACTACACGATAAATGACACAATCATCTGCAAACAACCTTATGGATGACTGGACATTGTTAACGAGGTCATTTATGTATATGAGGAAAAGAAGGGGGCCGAGGACGGAACCTTGCGGCACACCCGAACTAACTGGACAGGGAAGAAAGTCTGAGTCGTTTGCAGATACAAACTGTGTTCTGTTAGAGAGAAAATTTTCGATCCATGCAAGAATGTTAGAGTCAATGTTTAGTTTTTTTTTTTTTTTAATTTTAAGCAGAGCAGTTGGTGAGGGACTAAATCAAAGGCTTTCGAAAAATCAAGAAATATGCAGTCGATGGAAAGATTATTGTCGAGCATAAAAAAGATCGTTCGTGAAACAAACCAGTTGCGTTTCACATGAGAATAATTTACGAAAACCATGCTGACGATTTGTGAAAAAATGAGTTGGATTCAAGAAAGTTAACTAGGTTAGAATAGATGATATGCTCTAACATTTTACATGGGACACTAGTTAAAGATATAGGCCTGTAATTAAGAGGAGAGTGAGCATCACCTGATTTAAACAAAGGCACCACCTTACCCACCTTCCAATCGCTGGGCAACAAACAAAGATTAGCATGGACATGACAGACTAAGAAAGGTAAGGACAATTACAAAGGCTTCAGAGCAGTCGACGCACTTTCCAAGTGGTTCATGCAGTGCAGCCGAGATCGTACCACCCCCCCCAGGAAAGAGACGAGACATGCTTGACGAATTTACTTTAGCCCCAAATTACACCAAAATAAATATTGGCGTTTCTAAGAATTTGGAATCAACGAATTAATTCTATGGAAAGCTACAGTACGAACATCTTTGGTGTGAGGGTGTGCCCTATCTGCAACGAAAATTCTGAAGCATCTTATGCCACCGTCACTAACACATGCCAGTAGTCGCTCAGTGGCTGGCATACTTGGGCACTGATGAAGCAAGGAAGGATCGTCGATGAGTGGACTGGAGATGTGGATCAAAATGGGACTGTGTCTTGACATTCTTCATGATAGCTGAATGATCACCATCTGTTGGAGTGGGTTTCGGGATGTCAACCGCCCATCTGGGAACTAGAAGTGACGAATGATGTTGGAAAGTCAGAAAGTTTGTCACTTGCACACTGGCTTTTGTTTGACTAAGTCTGCTGAGTGAAAAAAACAAACAAACAAATACGTAGATGTTCGTCATTGTTTACTCCCGTGTCAATTCCATGGGGCGCTCATTAGCAAGACTTGGACAGCGTGCAACCTCCAATTTTAAGCTCGATTTGTCTGGTTCGAAGAGACACTGCGCGACACATTTTGCAGAAAGACGACATCGGTACTTCGGCAATTCACTCTTATTGGTTAGTGCTAAACGAAACATTTGTACTGTCAGAGTTGATTCACTGTACTATACGTAACAACCATTCAAATATCATTCATTAAAAAAATGAAAGCCGTTTACTACTCCCTGTAACGCCAAATTAGAGAGCAGCTCTTGAGGAGGATAAGGGAAGGGTACTAAGGGGAGGGTATACCTTCCTCCTCCTCATCCTGCCTGCTACTCCTCCCTCCGAGAGGCGTTGCCTCGCCGTCGGCGTAACCGTATGGTCACGTGACCCTCGTGACCTCATGGGGGTCACGTGACCCCCCTCAGGGGGTCCTGAGCACCCCTTAGGGGGTCACGTGACCGCCCTCAGGGGGTCCTGAGCACCCTCAAAGGGTCCTGAGGGGGTCAGGTGGGGCCCTGAGGACCCTGAGGGGGGTCACGTGACCCCTCAAAGGGTCCTGAGGGGGGTCACGTGGGGCCCTGAGGACCTCCTGAGGGGGGTCACGTGATCCCCGTGACCCCGCGAGGACGTTTTGGCATGGTGCCGAAACGTCACCATGCCGAAACGTCGCCGCGGTTACGCCGGCAGCGACGGCGACGCCGCTCAAGCCGGAAACGGGTGCTTAAGAGCTGCGCTCTAAAAAAAAGGATTGCGTTTTTGCGGCGCTCTGCGACTTTCTAGTCCCATGATTACAACCCCGAACTGCAGCTTCTATACAAAATACGATCTAAGCGCGAACGAAGCGAAAATTACAAACGCGAGGATGTCAACAGCGCTTGCACTGCATGAACGCGTATGCATGGCAGCTTTATATGTATGATCAAAGCTCGAGACTCGCTCATTTAGATTTAACTTCGATCGCATTTAAAATGAAACGGAGCATAATTTACATAGCCTCCGTGCAATTTCAAGTCGAAAAGGTGAGTATATATCACCTGCGAAGACGGTGTCAGGAGGATCGCGAAAACGCTAGACTTGCTAGAACGAAAAATGCGCTGTGTTCTTAAAGAAAGCACAAGATAAAAGGCAGCTTACCGGCAAAATCGAAAGCGGTCTCGTAGCAGCCGGTGTTTGAAACGCCAGGCTGGGCAAGCGCCTTCCTTTTTAATGCTCTTCTTCGTCTTTATCTTGGGATCTTCGAAATGCCTTGAGCAGAGGACGGAGGTATCGTAAAGGGCACAAGCTGTTGGATCTTGTGAACTCGGCAAATTTTAACGTGGCTATATTCAACCAAACACTCACGGTCGCCGCTACGGCACGCCCGCCGTTAACGGCGCCGATGTTTGTTCACCCCAAGCCTCCCTCCCGACATGTGCGAGGGCGGCGCTTAGTCAAAATCGTCAACAACCTCCTCTCCCGCCTTCGCGCCTCCTTTCTCATGCACAGAACTAGAAAATGAGCCAACTTGCGAGGCGTATTGAGCCATGGAGCTCGGCAGTGAACTGACGCTCCGAATAAGAAAGGTAGCGACATCTTCTCCCTCCTCCTCTGACGCTCACACTTTTTAGTTTTATGTTTGCTTTTTTACACCAGCGCGTCGACGGTAGCACCGCCTGGTTCGGCCCAAGATAGCAGGCATCATTCTTCAAAGGGTGTCGCTACTTTTCCGTATTGTTTATTGGAATTTGTTTTGACAATAAAGGATTGCCATGGTGCTGAGGCAAAAGGTGACAATAAGTCACCTGACCAGGCCCCTAGCACCAGACTAGCAGCAGATGCAGCCGGCAGACGTGTGGTACACTCCTAAAGTTAACCATAAACAAAAACAAAAATGTACAGATAGTAACTAGATCACTACACTGCATATGCTGTTGCAATGAAAAAATAAACAAGCAACAATGTACAACGAAATATGACCTAGATTACTACAATTACATCTGTACACACAATTTAGAAGACAACAATATTATACGGAAAGTAGAAAATATGTTTTTGATTGTTTTCTGAAAGTCAAGAGGTGTGAATTATGATCGATCAAACCGCTTAAACCAGGATGGAGGTTGAGAAGGTTAGGAATCTGCCAAGATAGTAATTGCGTACCGTAATTTGTTCTAGTTCTGATTTTTATAAAGTTTATATTTCTAAAATTGTAGTGTGCATGAGTATTTGTATATGTACGGTCAGTTTTAGCTTGGGAGATTATAACCTCAGACAATCGTTGATTATACAGTGCCTCAATATTCAGTATACGATGTTGTTCAAAGTATTGTGATGTATGATCGCGGCTTGATGGGTTTTGAATAAACCGTATACTTTTTTTTCTGCATTAAGTACAAACTAGTCATATTACATTTAGATGTAACCCCCCCAGACAAGTAAACAATAGTGCAGTCTCGAAAGAATAGTAGCCAAGTAGAGCTGACGCTTTAGCCATATTGGTAGTAAGGCACGAAATCTATTCAGCATACCAATAGACTGTGCAATACTACGCTTCACAAAATTGACGTGACATGTTCAGCGAAGGTTTTCATGAACATTTATGCCTAATAATTCGTATTCGTTAACCCTTTCTAGTGACCATGACTGAAATACTATTTCGGTAGTAAGGTTTACTGGTCAATTAATTGAAGAAAAAACAATATATTTTGTTTTGTTAACATTTATAAGCAGTTGATTCGCATCATGCCACTTCGATAAGTTTTTTAGCCATGCGTTTGTGACAGGAATAAGAGATGATAGGTCCCTGGGTGAAAAAAAGACACTCGTGTCATCGGCGTAAAGTACTATGTGTGGGGTATGGGGGCTAGCAACAATGTCATTGATATAAAGAAGGAATAGTATAGGTCCTAATATAGATCCTTGCGGAACACCAAATTTTATATATTCAGTGTCTGATGCTATACTATTAGCTACCACAAACTGAATACGATTTGACAGATAACTGCGTAACAGATTAAGCGAAAGGCCTCTAATTCCGTAGTGTGGCGGTTTATCAAATAGAATATTATGCTTGATAGAGTCAAAAGCTTTGTGAAAATCTACGAAGATGCCTGTAGTGTAGGATTGATTTTCTATATTGCTGACAAGTTTTTCACGGATGTTGATGTTAAGTAAAGCTGACTCAGTCGATTTACCTCTCTGAAATCCATATTGGTTTGCAAACATAAGTTGGTATTTATGAAGATGATTAATTATTCTGTAATTTATTACTTTCTCTACTATTTTTGAAAAACAAATGGGAGTATTGATACTGAACTAAAGTGCCCGCAGTATCAATAAAATCACTCTTGTTTTGGTGCAGAAAAATTGACGGCTGTCTGACGCAGCCTTCAGTGCCCTCTTTCTTTGTAGCATGCGCTTCAAGCACTTCCCTCGCAGTTTTTTCACGGGCCCTCCCCACGATCGGGGTGTTTTGAAAGTTGGGCTGGCAAAGACAGTCTCTGCAATGAAGAGGCAAGTGTCCTCTAGGTGTTGAGCGCAAATCCAGGTCACGCTCGCGCATCCTCACATTTACGCACCGTACAGTCTGGCCGATGTACACTCTACCGCATGTCAGCGGTATTCTGTACACAACGCCCACCTTACAATCTACAAATCTTTTGGCATGATTGGCTTTGCATAAGCGCGCGTCGTTCTTTTTTTCTTGAATCCGCGGGCATTGTTCGGCCAACTTACATGGCGCCGAAACACAAGCGGCACATCAAATCTTTCTGCTACCTTTTTTAAGTTATGTAAAATTTTGGGCAAGTAGGAAATGATCTGAGGTCTCGTTTTTTTTTTGTTTTTTTTTGCGCTTACACTTGCCCTTGATCTTTTTCAGCAGCGTCTCGGCAACTTCAAGCAAAAGCGAAGTTGGATAACCGGCATCTCTAAGTCGATTAAGCTGACGGCTGACGCTGTCACGCATAACATGGTGGCATGACTTCTGAAGTGCCGCCTGGAAACAAGACGAAGCAATCAATACCCCTTATGACTAATTTGGGATGTGCCGAATCGTAGGCGAGGATTCGCCTACGATCGCCTCTGGAGCTGAACGATCCTTTTCTGATCAAAAACTCGCAGACCATAGTGGAGTTTCTTGAGAGGGACATTACGGGGGACGTTGTAGCGTTCTCTGTTGACGTAGAAGATCTTTGCTACTCGGTGCCTCACGAGGAGCTGTTTGTTGCTCTACGTGAGAGCATCGAGGAAAATGCTGTTGTCGGCTTCCAAAACGCTTGTGGTGTAGGGTTGGATGATTTTAGGGAACTTTTGAAGTTTTACCTGCAGTCTACCTTCCTTCTTTCTGAGGGCGGTTATTATGTGCAAAAAGCAGGTATTTGGATAGGATCTTGCGTCGCCCCTGTCCTTTGTGACATTTTCTTAGCCAAGTTCGACCAAATCGTTCAGATTGGCTTGGAAGGCAAACAAGTGTGTAAGGTTGTCCGATATGTGGACGACTATTTGGTGCTATGGCAACGTTCCGACAATATTTTGACGCGCCAGGTTGTTGAGAGTGTGTTAAAAGTGTTTCATGACAACTCAAATGGCTTAAAGTTCACTCACGAACTCCCGGACGGCCAGTTTCTCCAGTTTCTAGACTTGAGACTGCAGTTCACGGGAAACCATGTGTGTTGGAGTTACCACCCGCGCTCCAAAAAGGGAATCCTCGCCTACGATTCGGCACATTCCAAATTAGTCAAAAGGGGTATTGCTTCGTCTTGTTTCCAGGCGGCACTTCAGAAGTCATGCCACCATGTGATGCGTGACAGCTTCAGCCGGCAGGTTAATCGACTTAGAGATGCCGGTTCTCCAACTTCACTTTTGCTCGGAGTTGCCAAGACGTTGCTGAAAAAGATCAAGGGCAAGTGTCAGCGTAAAAAGGAAAAAAAAAAAAAAAAGAGACCTCAGGTCATCCCCTATTTGCACAAAATTTCACATAACTTAAAAAAAAGGTGGCAGAAAGATTTGATGTGCCGCTTGTATTTTCGGCGCCATGTAAGTTGTCCCAACTATGCCCGCGGATTCAAGAAAAAAGAACGACGCGCGCTTATGCACCGTCGATCATGCCAAAAGATTTGTAGATTGTAAGGTGGGCGTGGTGTACAGAATACCGCTGACATGCGGTAGAGTGTACATCGGCCAGACAGGACGGTGCGTAAATAAGAGGATGTGCGAGCATGACCTGGATTTGCGCTCAACACCTGGAGGACACTTGCCTCTTCATTGCAGAGACTGTCTGTGCCAGCCCAACTTTCGAAATACCCCGATCGTGGGGAGGGCCCGTGAAACAGCTGCGAGGGAAGTGCTTGAAGCGCATGCTACAAAGAAAGAGGGCACTGAAGGCTGCGTCAGACAGCCGTCAATTTTTCTGCACCAAAAAGAGAGTGATTTTATTGACGCGTGGTAATGAGTGACGCCGCTGAGTGATTCAGTGTATTATTGTCGGAGGTTGTTTCGCTTTAGTTGTTTTTAAATAAATGTTCAGTTGAGAGTAAGTGCTCGTCCTGTTCGCCTTCCTTTTTTGTTCTCGTCTTTGTTAGCGCTTTTAAATTTTATAGGTATTGATATTGACCTCTAATCGCTGATACTATCAACAGCCCCACCTTTGCGCAAAACGAAAATTCTAGAAATTTTCATTTTTTCGGGAAAAAGACTAGTATATAAGACAAAGTTGGTTATGTGGCAGACTACGTCAGATATTAAATCTGAAACACCTTTAATTGGAACCGCTTTTATTTCATCATAACCGCTGGAACCACTATTTTTAAGATCACTTATTAGACTCACAATTTCTGTGGCGGTAGTAGGGTGAAGGGTTGTGCTTTATGTACTTTTCAAACTTTTCAGTGGTCGCTTGATCGAAGGCTCCAATGGTTAAAAAATGTTAATTAAACACGTTAGCAAGAGCCTTTCCGCAAAAAGTTCCATCGCCTATTTTTATTTTGGTTGGTACACTGTCCCGTGTTCTCTGTAATAAGCCTTTGATAGAACGCCAAGTTGTCTGAGAATCATAGCAAATGTCTGCGAACTTATCAGTATAGTAGCGGATGCGAGACTTCTTAATATCAGCACCTAATTTGTTTCTATCTTTTTTGAACTCTCGCAAAATAGATAAGTCTCTGCTTAATATAAATGCATGATATAGTTTGTTTCGTGCCTTAATTCTCTGCAATAGGTCTAATGTTATCCACGGCTTTCTTGCTTTTCTACTTTTTTATTATTACGACAGAGAATGCACAGCAGTGATAAAAAATCACTTATATCACTCGTGAGTACACCTGCCTCAGTATTGTTTTTATAAAGCTCGTTAAACATATGTCGATTAGTGCTTCACTAGAATCTGCCATGCGAGTAGGTATATCAATGATATTTGAAAAACCGTTTGAGTATATAATATCAATACATTCATTACCTACATTAGGTTTTTGCGAAATGTTAATATTGAAGTCGCGCATAACTACTACAGGCATTTTGAACGTCGAAAAGAATTCTAGCATAAGTTCAACAAAACTAAAGAACTCATCTAATGACCCAGAGGGGGGCCGGTAGATAACACCAAACACAAACGCGCCTGATTTCACAAAAAGCGATTCGAAGTTTTGATTAATAATGGCGTACTCAGGGATGACCTCGTAAACAAAATTGTTCTTTATATAAAGGGTAACACCACCGTCTCTTTATTTGTTCTATATACGGCTTCGCATCGGTAACCTTCGAATTGTATCACATTATCGATACTAGTAAACCACGTCTCACTAAAAGCAATTACACCAAATTGGTGGTTTAAAGAGGATAAGAAAATACGGACGTCATCTTCTTTGTTTTTTAGGCTACACGAATTTAAGTGATAAAAGGAAAAGGAGACAGGCTGCTTATGCCTCACAGATCTGAAGCTACGAAAAGAATCAGCATCATGATAGCGATAGTGATTCACCAGGTCCACCATTCACAGCAAACAAGGCGTCTAACTTATACTGACGGTCAACATAATTTATCTAGGTCAGCTTCCCACCCGCTAGCGATTGCACGCTCGCCCGGGGCTTTGCGCACGAACTGGCCGTTCTTTTGTCAATCAAACTGGTATTGTTTTTCTTCAGCCTTTACCGTCATCATCCAGAGTGGCTTCTTGTTGTGTGGTGTCAGATTGTCCAGAAAGTAGACGCTGGATTTAACGTTCTTCAGATGTTGCTTTTTGCCATCCACTGGTCACGTGTAATGCGTGACCCGAAGCGAACGAGCACGGCAGGTGTTTTGCCTGGTTTGGAAACAATCTGTGAAGTCCTTCTACCTCGTTTTGGGATAGTTCTGGCAGTTCCAGTTCACCCGCTAGCTCGTTTAGTTTACGGAAAAGGTCTTCATTATCACTTAGAGGCAGAGCGTGTATTTCGCGGATTTGTCGCCTGCTGTATTGCTCGAGATTGTTAACTTGCTGACATAGCGTCTGAACCTCTTGGCTAGCATTGCGAGCCTCGATTGCTTCCATTTTTTTTTCTTTAATGTTGCAATTTCAGCGGATTGACGTTTCATCTCTTTTAGTACCTCGTCGTACTGATCAGACATATGCTGAACCGATTGTTCAAGCTTGTCGACAGTCTGCTTCATCAGCATAAATTCGTCTCCTTTGCACCTGATTGCCGGAAGTTCTGCTAGTTTCTTGTTGATTTATGTCAGAACCTTCTCAAATGCAGTTTCTTGTTCGGGTTTCAGCCTTATGGTTGCGATAAGGCTTGGGCGCTTCGGCCCCACGAGCATTCGTGATTTCGCTTATAAAGGGGCTTTATACGGTGAACAACCATTGAGGAGGGTCTATCATGCCAGGTCAAGGCAGACAAGCTATCTATGTACTATCGTGAACACTGTTAGTTGGAACACGGCAGCGGCTGCAGTCCCTAGAGTTCCTGTATAGGAGCCTATACAGGAACTCTCGCCGTCCCTAGAGTAACTGTATATGCTCCGCTTGCCGTCCCGTACCCCCCTCTGCGCATGCGCCGTGTGGCGGACTCGCTCTTCCCGCCTGCGAGCTTACCCTAGCGTTGTCGTCTGCTAGGCACAGAGCAGACGACGCCACTGCGCTCGCCAATTTTCGCTGAACACGGTTCAGCGAACCACCGCGTAAGAGGTGCCCACGGTTGATTCCCTGACTTCGCTGGCTAAGGATAATCATCGCCACTAAATGTAATATCAAGGTAGACTACATTTTGTTTTATGGGACAAACTTGCAGTTATACTGCATTTCACTTTAGGTCTAACCGCAGCACACGCTACGAGACAATAGGGACAACCAAGCAGCGACAAAAGCGCGCTTTTTGCACCTTATTGGGTCCCCCGGTGATGCACTCCGTGACGTTGCACTTTTGCCGCTATTTGATTGATTCTGTCGTTTTGTAGCGTACGCTGCGCTCGGACTTAAGGTGAAACGGAATATAACAGCGTATTTCTGTATCAAACCTGCTGCGCTCATACTGGTTTGCGAACGCATATTGTTAAAGATGCATTGCGCACGCCTGTTTCGGAAAAACGAAATAAACCTAGGCAGTAAAGGTGTCATACAAGGCCACTGGCCGAGAAATACTTCCTTTGCTTTCCCTTCTTCAATACTCTTACTTAACCAAGGCAGTGTTAATCCTGACACCCAAGTTGTCCATTCTTATCCGCCCACACAAGGCCGATAGTCACAGCAGCGCATCCCTCTGATATTCTCATAACGTTCTACCGTATCTATCATGTTTATCAAGTACTGCTGGCGCAAGGGTTTTCGTGACTGTGACAATGGGCGCGTTAAGTCGTCTCTCCTTTACTCCTACTCCGACGTTCCGAGTTTCCTACTCCTAGCCCAGCAACTAAACGACGCATAGCGTACAGGAGCGCGACACACCGAGGCTGCGTTCCAAACCTACTCGAATGGATCCGAGTTACCCTGGCGGATTATGTCACGAGGCAACAAAAATAGAGAAACGTTGGACGCGGGTAGGTTTTCGATAACGACCTTTACCCTAGAGTTAGATCGAGTAAGTTTTGGAACACGGGCACGGCCAGAAAGCAGAAACTATCGACGTGCCACACGAGCTCCTTCCGACCGTGGATACGGGTGGCAGAAGCCGAAAATATTTCGAAGATAAATAATTAGGCCCGTGTGGAGCGGCAGAGTCTAAAGGAAAAGAGACGGCGACGTTATGAAGTTTCCACGAACGTTTAATGTTTCTGAAAGGTTTGAAGACTCGCTTCGCGCAGATATGTGGAGGGTTACCTTGGCCGATTTATTTATTGACCATGTATGCTGTTCCGATCTAAATTAAAGACATCATTCATGAACCCGCTCGTCGACACAGGAAACCCCCAAATTTGTCAGAGTTTCCCCGGTTCCGTCGGTTCCGCCCGCAGCGAGACGGAAGCTACGCCGATACCGGCACACCGTCACTCGATAGCACGTCAATTCGTTTTTAGGCGGTGTGCATGAACAAAACCTTTCCCGCAACGCTAACTGGTGTTTCGGCTTTCTTTATTCGCTGGGGCAGGGCTAAGCATTCTAAGTAGGGCAGCGGTCTGACTGTCTTTTCATCACTTTCCTGTCGCCGAGCCATCGGCACGTTCGTTCGATAGATCAATTCGTTTTCAGGCAAGAGGCATGAACAAACCTTTTCTTCGACGCTCACTGATGTTTCGGCTCTCAAATAGAAGTATCTTTATACGCTGGGCTAAGCATTATAAAAGGGACAGAGCGGTCCGAATCATCTCCTCATCTCGACAACTTTTCTGTCGCTGTGCTATCGGCACGCTACCATTTGATAGATGAATTACTTTTTCCGGCGAGATGCACGAAGAAACCTTTTCCGGAACGCTAATTGCTGTCTTGGCTTTCAAATCAAATCGTTTTTACCTGCTGGATTAAGCACTATAATCAACTGAAAAGGGGCAGCGGTCCGGCTAAGCCTTTCGTCTCAACGGTCTCAACAGCAGCGCAGCCATCTTGTTTGTTTACGTGACGTCACGGAGCGCGAAGAAGTCACTCGCGCTCCGAGAAATTCCCGGTGCACGGAGGGCGCGCTCGAGTGTCAGTCTCCGGTGGCACTCCTGTCCGTTTAAATTAAGGAGCGCGAAACTCTGGCGCTCCGGAGCACGGACTTAACGCGCCCAAAAACGCTAACGAATATTGAAATTGAAGTGTTGCGAGTGACTACGGATCAAATTTCTCCGGAGCACGCATAAAAGATCTCCGGATCAGACGCGTGACGCGCCCCGTCACTTTCACACGGTCACACGGAGCCAACGGACCGGTTCGCTCGGCGAGCGCCCCACCGGCTTCAGGAGACAGATCAACAAGCCGCACGCAGAGAGATCGCTCGCATTTCCCGACAACTACTGTGTTTGTGTGTAGCCGATATGGTTGGAAAAGTAAGGAGAGGCCATCCTGGGCGTAGGCTCATAGGCCAGTTTGTCGGGAATCCGCTCGAAGGCGGGCGCCGAAAGCTCGATATCTACCAAGAGGGGGGTTTCGTTGATAATCGGCATAGTTTCGAAGTCGCGCCGAGGAGCCCGCAACGACCGCAAAGACCTCAAGTTAGCTCACATGCATGCCCATGAAGCACGTAATAAAATGTTAATGCCTATAAAGCACGCATGAAGCCGGTTCAATGGTCAAAATGGAAACGCCTTACCTTTTGCGCGAAGACGGCCGTGGGTTTTAAACGAAGATCTAGCAAGCGTGGAGTCGACTACAGTGAAATCACATCCAGTGGTTTCTGTGGTATTGTTGTATGCCATCTGTACCATAGAGTTATTACAATAAACGCTAGAGGCTCAGCTGGCGCTAGTGTGCTGTTGCATTTTGAAGCAGACAGCAAGCAGTCAGAAATTGACTTCCGGTAATGCATTTCTATGGGAAAAAGCGAGTGCATTTTCTCTCTGCGTTCGATTATAAGAGCAAATATCACGATTAATTTGCACGTCCTAGGCACATTGGAACATTTCTCAGTCACGCAGACGAAATAATTGGTCAGTTACAGCATTTTTATTTGAAATTCGTGGCATGAAAAACGGTGTTAAAACCACTTCGTACGTGTATTTATGTGCACTGCCGGACACTGTTAGCGCGAACACGGCGTCGGCGCTTTCCAGCATGGGGGTATACGTGCCGAACGAACGAAGGACATGTGGAAAACCAAGAGAGACGACAGGAACTACGAAGTAACACTGGATAAGTAACTCCTTGTGCTTGCAGACGATCAAAATAAATTGAAAGACACGTAATATAGTCCGATATGCAATAAATAAGTACTGCTTTATTCTTTCTGCTCATGGATATGTGCGAAGATGCTTGTTCTAAGTTCAAGTCAACACCCGCACGCTCCAAATATTTGCAAATAGGGAGAAGCCAGAGAACAGGTGCCCGATAAAAACTTCCCGACATAGGAAATAATAAGAAAACACACCTTTAGTAGCCCACGTACTTTATTCTTTACGTTTCGAACGTTTTTTTAACCACTCGTAAAGATGCACGACGGGGTCATTTTCATATAGTGACAGGACGGGCATATTAACAATATATAAGCACCAACGGAATGCTGGCGAACTTTGAACACACTTTACATTCCTTTCGATCGTTATTTTGCTTAGAATCGTCGCTCGTTTCTACATACCTGCCATGGAACAGAGGTTTGGGCCTGAAATATAGCGGAGTTTAACATCGTTCTGTGGTAAAGAAAAAATGCTGTAACTAAAGCAATTACACTCTCACCATATTTATAAAGGTACATACTATCCGGTACAACCGAGATAACCAAAGTTATTCATGTTATTTTCCGGCGAAGAGACAAAATTCACGCGCGTTTTCGCATAGGAATACACAGGGAGACTGGAAAAGTAGACTGCATGCTGTCTGCTTCAATTTGCAACCGGAAGTCCCGTAGACACTAGCGCCAGCTGAGCCTCTAGCGTTTATTGTAATAACTCTATGATCTGTACATCACAAGCTCTTTGAGTTATAGTGCGTGTTGTTAAAACGAGATGGCGCCACGAGCCCTTCAGCGGCACGAGCGGCACGCGGCACGCGCCATTTCTGGAAGACGGCGCGTGCCGCTGTAGGGCTCGTGGCGCCATCTTGTTCTAACAACACACACTATAACTCAACGCGCCATGTGGCCATGTGATGTACAGATGGCGTACGATACTACAATACCACAGGGACTACTGGATGTGATTTCACTGTGGTCGACTCCACGCTTGCTAGATCTTCATTTCAAACCCACGGCCGTCTTCGCGCAAAAGGTAAGGCGTTTCCGTTTTGACCATTGAACCGGTTCATACGTGCTTTATAGGCATTAACATTTTATTACGTGCTTCATGGGCATGCATGTGAGCTAAGTTGAGGTCTTTGCGGTCTTTGCGGGCTCCTCGGCGCGATTCCGAAACTATGCCAATTATCGACGAAACCCCCTTCTTGGTAGATATCGAGCTTTCGGCGCACACCCTGCGAGCGGATTCCCGACAAGCTGGCCTATGAGTCTACGCCCAGGATGGCCTCTCCTTCCTTTTCCGACTACATCGGCTACACACACTCACCGTAGCTCTCGGGAAATGCGAGCGATCTCTCCGCGTGCGGCTTGTTGATCTGGCTCCTGGAGCCGGTGGAGCGCTCGCCGAGCGAACCGGTCTGCTGGCTCCGTGTGAAAGTGACGGGGCGCGTCTGATCCGGATAACGTTTATGCGTGCTCCGGAGAAGTTTGATCCGTAGTCACTCGGAGCACTTCAATTATCAATATCTGCGTTTGCGTTGTTGTCACAGTCACGAAAACCATTGCGCCAGCAGTACTTCATAAATATGATAGATACGGTAGAAAGTTACGAGAATATCAGAGGAATGCGATGCTGTGACTATCGGCCTTGTGTGGACCGATAAGAATGGACATCTTGGGTGTCAGGATTAACACTGCCCTGGTTAAGTAAGAGTTATGAAGAAGGAAAAGCAAAAGAAGTGTTTCGCGGCCAGTGGCCTTGTATGGCACCTTTACTGCCTTGGTTTATTTCGTTGTTTTGTTTATAGCCGAAGTGGGCAAGGGATAGGCACGTGGCAATGACGCCTACACAGATAGCGTGTGTGCCTTGATCTGATATGATAGATCCTCTTCCTCAACGGTTGTTCACCGCCAAAATCAATGGGTCAGTACGCCTCGCAAGTTGGCTCATTTTCGAGTTGTGCGCATGAGAAATTTATTTATTAATTGTATTTATACAGTACCTACATCGTCCAAGGGGCATTGCAGTAGGAGGGTTTAAGTACATAAGAGATGGTTGCATGACACTTGTTAAACGCAAGTAAAACGTAGTGCTTGAAAGCACCAATACACAAAAAAATGTAAACGAAGAAAAAACAAAAACAGATATCAAAGAACTGTTACAGAACAAAGGAATACAATCAGCAAGCACAGTACAAAGTAATAACCTAAAAGAAAACACAATAGAAGTAGAATTGTAAGAAAACACAATACAGGTTATTGCACACCGAGGTAGTCTTATATAGGTCCAATAGGAGAGAAGAAAATATGGCATCTGAGGTTTCTGTCACCACAAGTTCAGGAAGGGCATTCCACGCATGAACGCTCTTTGGAAAAAAGAAGTGTTTAAACAATTTCGTTCTACATTTTTTTTTTTAGCGAATGATCTATTCTTGGGGAATTGTGATCGGGACTATGAAGATACTTATCCTTGTTAATATGTGTTTTGTAGGAAAATCTAAAACGTTTTAATCGGAAACATTTTCGTCGTAAAGCCAGGAAGTGCCAACCAAGTTGCTCTTTAAGTTTGGTGACGCTTGACCGAAAGATGTGGTTATTGGTAACAAAGCGGGAAGCGAAGCTCTATTTTGTACGCCTTCAATTTTTGACGAGAAGTTGAGGAAATGAGGGTCCCACACTGAACACGCGTACTCTAAGATAGGCCTGACATTAGTAGTGTATAGCAAAGCTTTGATATCCTCAGGAACCATTTTAAAACTCCTTTTTATAAAGTTTAGGACACGGTTCGCCTTAAGTATTCTGTGTCCACGTGCTTGGCCCAGGAAAGAGTGCTGCTAAAATAGACCCCTAAATACTTTACCTCCGCGGCCTCTTTAAGATCAATGCCCTTTAGATTATACCTTGATAAGAAAGGGTTGAATTTTTTTTTGTTAAACCGAAGATAATTGAATTTATTAATGTTTAGGCACATTCCACACCTGTTACACCACGCCGCCACTGTTTCAAGGTCAGTCTGGAAGAAGGAGAAATGATCATCATTGCAAACGTGCCGGTAAATAACGCAATCACCCGCGTATAAACGACTACTAGAAGTTAAGTTTTGAGGAACGTCATTAATATAAACTAAAAAGAGACGAGGTCCAAGTACGCTCCCCTGGAGAACTTCTGACGTAACCGCTACATACGGGGACTTCACACCATTAACAACTACACACTGAGTACGTTCAGTTAAATAATATTTCAGCCACTCGATAAGATTACAAAGGTAACCCCAAAGATGACAATTTGTGAATAAGAAGGGAATGGGGCACTTTGTCAAAAGCTCTTTGAAAATTTAAAAGCAAGCAGTCAGTTTGTATATTTTTATCTAACGAGAGAGAAATATCATGGGCAAATTCAATTCAAAGACCTGCCTTATGAACTGGTGCAATATTAGCTGTCTTCCAGTCCGACGGCAGCCTGCTCGAGAAAAGCGATTTGTTAAAGAATATAACTGGGAAGGATGTGATCGCGGTAGCACACGATTTTAACACATGGTTAGGGATTCCATCAGGTCCTGTGGTTGAAGGAGGTTTTAAATTACAAAGAAGTTTAAGTACACCATTATCCTCAATTACAAACTCTGGCATCGCATTAAGTTCTGACATAGATGCGGCCAATTCATCTGTCTCTCCTGGACTAGAAAAAAACAGATTGAAAAAATAATTGAAGCAAACCGCTCTCTAAGTCGCCCGAAATGAATTCACTTTTTTTTTGTATAAGGGTTATACCTATGCTTTCGTTACTACTCAATTTTTTTACAATTTTCCATAATTCTTTTGGGTTGTTAAGCAACCTGGGACCCAGGGTAGGAAAAAATGCAGTTTAGCTTCCTTAACCTCTTTTTTAAAGGCATCATCGAGGCATCTGAGTTCCCTTTTTGTTGCCGGGTTTCTTGTGTTTTTATACTTAATAGCATCTTCGATCAACTCGCACCGGAATCGCCCTGAAACCTGGACGGTGCACAGCGCTCCTCGGTCGTGCAGCACGAAGTCGGTGCGACATCGAAGACAAACTGCGCCGCGGCGGTGCACCGCGGCGAGCTCCACCATGCGTCACCTCGCATTTTGTTTGTTTTTTCTTGCGTAGGTCCGCGCGCGATGCCCGTCTGCTGTCAATTTCTCCTGTTTTTTTACTCGCGGATTAAAGGTCCCACACGAATGAACATCGTGGACGTGATTGTCGGTGGGGTCACGAAGCGGGTGACAATTTCACAGGTATATGCTGCCCATCATTGTTGGTTCGAGAAAGAGAACCACCACATAATGGCCGTACCTCGGTGTCATCGAAACACCTCGCAACGCTTTCCACGAAGTTCATACCTTTCGGGCGCTCCTTGCCACCGCAGCAATCGACGGTAATCGCGGCGATGGTAAGAAGATCGTCGTCTCGCTCTCAGAAGAGCTGAGGAATTAATCGAGTGCAGCTGCGAGGCGTGTTCGTCTTCGCAAGGTCGCCACCTCGACAGACTGCGCGTCTGCTATTCCCGCCATCTCCTCGATTCCCGCTCCTGGCCGCAATGCCTGATGGGACTGCACCCCGGCGCACCGTCGATTTTCTCGGTGCGCGTTGGGGCAACGAAAAGCTGCACCGGGAGGGTGCGCCCCGTTGATCGAGGACGTCCGGTGCGCACCGGTGCACTTGATCGAAGACGACGGGGCGCACCTCCGTGCACCGGTGCGCACCGGTGCGGATGATCGAGGATGCTATAAGAAACATACATAGTTTTTTATTTAGGAGATAACAGGAGCTAGCTCTTGTTTATCCATGGTTTATCGTGTCTGCGCCTTCCTGATTACATTTTGCAGGGAACATATTTATCGATAAGGAGCCATAAGTACACTTTTAAACAACAGCCACAAATCTTCAAGGTCAAGTGACGTTCAAGTGGCATTCAAACTCGGGGAGGAAAACCAACAGTTCAAAAGACGAGCTATCATAATCACCCCGATGGAAAATATACACTTTTTTGGGGCGTTACTTGATGATGACATCACGCGTTATATGTGTAACTACAACTTCATGGTCACTGAGGCCCGGTGTTGTCATAACCGAGGACACACTAGAAGGACGATTTGTTAGAAAGAGATCTAGAATAGATTCACTTGTTGCATACCTTGTTGGAAGGGACACAAACTGTCTGTAACTCATGGGTGTTTATCAGTTCATTAAACGTGGTATAAAGAAAGAGTAAATTACGCAAATTGGGTAGATTTTCATCTAATCTACTCGGGAAGATTGAAGTCTCCACTAGGTATGACGTCATCAGGGGTTATTGCTGACAAAGTAATAGACAAACACAAAAGGGGATCCAGTGCATTATTACCTGGTGGTATATGAAATGAGCCGACTGTAAGAAAGTTCGAGCTTTGCAGTTTGATTTTACACCAAACAAATTCGCAAATACAGTCGCGAAATTCAAGGGATGTGCTTGATAGGTCTTTAGACACAAGTAAGAATACTCCCCCGCCCCTTAGATTTCTATCTTTGCGGTAGACCTCATAGTTAGCTGAAAATATTTCCGAGCTGTCTATAGAACCATCAAGCCACGACTCCGTACCAACAACCACATCAGCCTGTGTTGAATTAATAAGAAAGGCAAGTTCGTCTTTTTTGTTTGTAACACTTGTGCAGTTGACAGTTATGAAGACTAGATATTGAAAGCTAAGTTCTCCATTTCCGCTTGTATGCTGTGGTGTTTACCGAGCATTTATGAACACACTGTCATTATCTGTATTGTACATATCCGTTTTGTTACCTATAGTAAACTTGTTGTATTGCAGTTTGAATTGCGCGTTCTGCTCACTGGCGTAGCCTAGAAGTCTGCTTCTTGGAAACTGTACTGCAGGTGAAAAAACGTCGCTTATAGAAAAACCACATCCTTTTAGTTTGAAGGCATTCGAAAGAACCCTTTGCTTGTTTTTAAAGGACAGGAACTTTGAAATCACAGGGCGGTTTTTATCAGCAGCAAAGCGGCCAATCTTGTTCGCTCGTTCAATGCTAGTAGCTTCAAGGTGTATATCGAGCTTATCGGCAAAAAAAGACAGTGCCTTAGCCTCTGATGCTTCCCATGTTTCAGCCGCCACGTCTGGCAAACCGTAGGTGAACAGGTTGTTCCTCCGTGATTGATTTCCCAGTTCTTGACGCAAGGCTGTTGTTCTAAGCTGCATATCGAGTTCCCTTGTTAACGCTTCAAGTTCTTCAAGCTCTCCCCTCAGTGGTTTAATCGTAGCTACAGTCGCCGGCCATATGAGCTCCCCCGGCCGAACGCCGACCGGATCAGCGAAAATCCCGCACGCAGCGCGTCGAGCGTTGCCGCGTTTTGAGAGCCAGGCTATTGGGACCAAACCATTCCGTTATCAAAGGGGTGGACGCATAGCTTTTATCGGGATTCGAGCCTTTAGAAGTGTGAATCATAAAAACACGGCCGATTAGAATTGCCATCTTCGTGTGTTGGCCCCAAGTGTTCGGAGATGATGTTATAACTGCTGATAAACTGGAGCTTGCTTTAGGCGTAGATAAAGTAGGAGTGTTCGATCGATGTTTACAAATGTAAAACCCCTATGTTTGATATGATATTAGGCATGACAACAATGATCCCTCGGCAAGCGAGAAGTGGTTGATCAGGGAGCCATTACTGTTTTCGTCCTTCGTGCATACAAAGAATTAGTTGGATTGCTTCTACTAGGAATTAGTTGCATTGCTTCAATTAGCTGATTTTTTTGCGCGGCAGAAAGAGGGCCGGGATTTAATTCAACGTGACCGCACTACAGTAACAACAAAAAATAGAAAGCGTAATTGTGCATCAACACGAAACCTCTCCGAAGTCGGCAGGTCAAGCCGCGTGATCTCTCGTTAGCAAATACAACATAGGCTGGAACAGAGCAAAACGGAATCTAGAACATTTAGGGAAGCTGGCACCGATCTTCATGAGTAGTAGAAAAGGAAAATGCGTGAAGGGCACCGCCATGACTGTGCCGGTTCTACGCCCCAAGCCGAGGCTGACGATTTCTGCCTTTTGTAGGCTAGAAACGCCGAAACTGTCCTCCCAATGTTCGTAGGTTGGGAACAGACACTGGCCTGAAACGGGTGCCGGTGCCAGACACGTTGCGAGAGTGGTGTCGTCGAGAAAATTCAGGTTGAAGACGGAAACAGACGTAGCCGATGGTGGCGGATGTTCCGTGCCTTCGCTGACGTTACATTGCGATAGCGATGAAGCACCACGATACACACGACCTGCATGAGCAGTAGAAAACAAAAATGCGTGAAGGGAACCGCCATGACTGTAGTGGTTACACGCCCACAAGAAAGGAGACGCGAAGGCGAGAGAGGAGGTTGTTGACGATTGTGACTAAACACCGCCCTCGCACATGTCGGGATGGAGGCTTGAGGTACAGTGGCCTAGAATATCCTGGCTAGTGTCCCGAGCGGAGGGGTTTCCCAATGGGCGGAGGTGGCAGCGCCGGCGATGCCTTCCAATCTTGGCTGGCAGGGGCGCTGCTCGTCGTAAAGGTGCTAGGGTGCCTCCATCTGCCGGCCGCTCCGCTGACAGTGTGGAAACACCGTTCTCGCCGGCGCCATATTGTGGCTATTGTGGCCCTGAATAATCACACATTCATTGACGTTCCTTCAGTAAAAGAAAGTTAGGTTGCAATCATACAGCTCGTGCGTCGCGGATCTGAAATGCAAAGCGATTGCCTTCTCATTCATCAATATTTTGTGTTTTTATGAACAATATGCTCTGAGGAATAGTTGAAAGAAGAATCAATCTTTTTATAGCAAAAAAGTTTGAAAAAGTCTGAGTAACGGTTATTACATGAGAATTTTCGTAAAATGGCAGAAAATCGCGTGTATTCTCTATGGGGCTTGGAGGAGCGCTCCCTCTTAAGGCGACTCCACTCCTTCATGGTCAGAATCATCAAACCGTCAATTGTTCAAATCTATATGAATCCTCAAACACGTATATAACGTCAAGTTTAAACGAACCATTTTTCGCGGAATCAATATTTCGCTATTCCTGTCAAAGCTAAAGGTTCGGAATTATTCTAGGACCTCAATGTAGCTACCAATGTGTTTACATTTAACCGGAATTGTTCGCGGATCCATTTTTCGCGAATATAGCTGACAAAACTGCTGCAATGACATTACAGAAACAGTTGCCACTGTGTCCTATTCCATTTCCGAAGCAACTTCCTGCGCTTGTATCGTAATCTTAATCGGTTCCAGACCAGACGTAGCCGTTTGCTTCATGCTAACTGGCGCTTGAACAGGAACCAATGTCTTCATCGTTTACGCGGCGTCCACTTCTGTTTCTTTTGTTTGTCAGCATGACACACTCGTTGAATATGGCCCTTCTTGTTACACTTGAGACAGATATCCGCAATATACGGGCATATCCGGCTGGCATGTTTCGCTGAGCCACAACGATAACAGTCTCGCTGTGTCACGTCCGCATCCGCGACGGCCTCCCCCTTGTGTACTTCCGACCAGGGACTCAAACCGAAAGATATAACGTTTCGGTTACGGTTACGGTTACCGCTCCCTGTTGATAACGGTTTCGTTTCGTTTTTTTACTTTTTTAATTTTTACGGTTTCGGTTACCGGTTACACGTTCCTAAAAAACGGTATTTCGTTTTTTCCAATAATTTGTTTAATTGAAATGCTAGACTGCCGTTTTATAATAAAGTGTTTGTCGTTACCTGTTCTACTCGTCCCTCGTTTATTTTCACGCTGTTCCCCTTTCATGATGTTTAAAGTAGTCCCAGATATCCAACAACGTGAAATTCAAGGAATTTAGAAACGTCTTAATACTTCTAATTGGTCAAAAGTTGCACACGTTTCTAGCTTCAACGCTTGTTCACTACATCTACTTATATTACATAGTTTGATACCCGAGCATACATGTTACCCCCGCTACCCGGGGATCATCGCATTCTATATAATAAAAATGAAAATAAACACCCCTACTTTGTTGTTCGGCAGTGTTGGTAAACAACCCTCAGAAAAATCACTCTGGGTGCTGGAAGAATCATTCGCACCTTCTCGTCGCTATAGTTTATTTCAATTTAATACATGCAGACGAGTCTTCGCCCGCACTGAAGGAAGTAACAGAACTATAGCCACCCTCTAGCGAAATACTGCTAAGTCGAATAAAGTAATAATATTGAGAGCTGGGCAAGTTGGTGAAAGTCAAACATAATGCAAATGCAATAGCCCAAAACAATGAAGACTGAGGAGAGGAACGAACAATGCAGTAGCAACGCAGAAAGTTGTAAAAATATGTCATGTTTTGTTTGTTCGTTTCCCTAGTCTTCGTTGTTGTGCCCTGTTACACCTACGTCATGTTCGCTATTTCCAAGCAATTGCCTAAGGTTATCGAAGCACACGTCTCTCGCTGGCCGATTCTGCGACGCTAGAAAAATGGTGCATTTATATATAAGAAAAAATAAAAAAGTGCGGACACAAAAAAATGAAAATAAAGTAGGACGTAACTGATATATATATATATATATATATATATATATATATATATATATATAGTGGGAATGAGTGAAGATTGACAAGTGCAGCCATAGTAATATTGTGAACGAAGAGGGAAGAACGTGATTATTAAATTTATTGCATTAAAGTTAGGGAATGGGAAAGGGAAAGAGAGCTGGCGAAGAATTGGGCCAGGAGCGGGGATTGAACCCGCAACCTTCGCCTGTCCGGGGCGACGCCTTAACCGATCATTAGATTATCCCGGCCACTGGTTTCGGCGGACTCAATTTCCGACCAGCTCTCTGTGTACTATTAGTTTCAAATTCGCTTAACTGGGTAGACGACAACCGTTGCTGATTTAAGGCCCGCGCTAGTTCCGAATTGCGGCAGTGACGTGGCCTGTCATCTCAGCTTTGCAAATATCGGAACAGGGCCCGTCTTCCAAGATATCTAGGGAACCACTCCTCCCCATAGGGACAGGCTGCACCGTATATATAATGGGAATGAGTGAAGATTGACAAGTGCAGCCGTAGTAATATTGTGAACGAAGAGGGGAGAACGTGATTATTAAATTTGTTGCATTAAAGTTAGGGAAAGGGAAAGAGAGCTGGCTAAAAATTGGGCCAGGAGCGGGGATTGAACCAGCAACCTTCGCCTGTCCGGGGCGACGCCTTAACCGATTAGACCATCCCGGCCACTGGTTTCGGCGGACTCAATTTCCGACCGACCGATATATATATATATATATATATTGCCACTGGATATTGCAAAGACGTCGTCCTACCGGACAGTGAATTAAAAATACAAATTGAAAAGATAAAACATTAAAATAAAAATTAGAATAAATACACATGCCTGGGGTCAAGACCGAGTAATGTTGTGTGCCGCAGGACAGCATTGCGCGGAAGGCACAGATTTGCTTCGTCTTTCAATGAAAAAAAAAAAAAAGATAATATTAACGGATCTTGCTATGAGTGGGTAAAATGAGGAAAAGGACGCCGCGCGTACAAAAGCGCGTGTGGAAGGCTCACTGTTTCGTACACACACAGACACAAACAAAATAATGGTCCATTTCCAACTGCAAATACAGTGCCACTTGGTCAGGGTGAGTATTGGTGTTCCCTGTTAATTATTAGACAACATTTTAATCGCTGCAAGTGTTCCTGGATTTTCATTTATTCCTTTATCGATCGTGTTGAATCGGTATATGAGATACGATTCGCGCTGCTCCCGTTCGCGGTCTGACTGAAATCCGGTTTCAAGGATTGTTACCGAAAGTTTCTCGAACGAATGATGTGGGAGGCTAAGGTGTTTTGAAAGAGCTAGGCTTGGGAGCGATTTTGAATGAGATTTGTGATTATTAAAGCTTGTCCTGAATGCTGTCTTCGTTTGCCCTATATATTGCATTTTGCAGACACTGCACTCAAGCAAATAAATCACATTTGAAGAGTCACACGTCAGGTTCCCTCGAATTGTTAACGAGAATTCCGATTGTGTGCTGCTAGCGCTGCTAGTATGTTGCATTTGTTTGCAGACCAGACATCCCGGTTTCGTGCACGGCTTGCATTCGTCATTTGACAATGACGAATTCAGTCGAGAGTTTACAAGTGAGTCTCTTAGGTTACGTGATCGTCTGTAGACCACACCGGGGGCGGTTGGAAATGCACGTTTAAGACGTTCGCTTTGTTCTAGAATATTATAGTGCCGTCTCAGTATACCGTTTTCATTAGGAAAGTTCGTGCTGTAAGTTAGACATAGATTCATGCGTTGTAGGTCGGGTTTGGGGGGGGGGGGGGGGCGGTTCGCAATTAAGTCCTCGCGGTTCAATTGTTTAGCTTTTTGAATTGCGTCGTCAATTACACGTAATGGATATTTTTGTTTTCCCAGCATGGTCTTTAGGTTCTGGGCGCTCGCATCAAAATCTTCCTCTTTCGTGCAAATTCGTTTAAAACGGTGGGCTTGGCTGTAGGGGACGCTGTTTTTACAATGGCGAGGTTGGTCGCTCTGGTAGTGAAGATAATGTTGTCGATCTTTCGGTTTACGGTAGAGATTTGTTGAGAGTTTACCATTTTCAATTTTTACAGTTACATCTAAGAAGTTGATATTCGTTTGAGAGTAGGCGTAAGTGAATTTAATGTTCGGGTGTACAGAATTGTAACAGTCTACGAAATCCAGCAGTTCCTCCTCGCTGTGTGTCCAAATAAGAAAGATATCGTCTATGTATCTCTTGTAGAAAGTTGGCGTTAGGGGGAATTCCGAAAGAAATTTAGCTCTAGCTTGCTCAGAAATAAGTTGGCATAACTGGGGGCCATCTTAGTGCCCATAGCGGTTCCGGTGACTTGCCTAAAATATTCATTATTAAATTCAAATGCATTCAGTTCTAAGACCATCCTCGTTAAACAGGCAATGACGTGACAATCCGGGGTATCTGGTCTCTTATAAAGTTCGTACATGTCAATTAGAGCAGCTATTCCGTCGTCGTTGGGAATGTTTGTGTACAGAAAAGAAACATTGAGAGTGACCAGATATGCTCCCTTAGGTACGCACATATCCGAGATTTCTCCTAGAAACTGAGTGGTGCCTTTGACATACGAATCGAGAGTTTTAGGAATATTGCTTATTAATTTGCCTATAAAGCCAGAGATAGGTTCGGTTATTGTACCTATGCCTGATATGATTGGGCGCCCTAGGTTACCAGTTTTATGAATTTTAGGAAGCATGTAGAAGTGACCTGGTCTTGAATTTAGTGGTTTCATCGCATTATGTTCGTTAAGGTTCATGTTTCTTGTGTCCAAGAGATCTTTCAGTTTTGACGTTATAATGCGTGAGTAGTGAATCGTTGGATCCCCCTGAAGACGCTTATAAAATTTTGGATCATTAAGTTGGCGGTATCCTTCTTGAGTGTAGTCAACAGTGTTGAGGATCACAATTGCTGGCTTTATCGTTATATCGGTCCTGGTTCCCAGAGTTTTTAGGCAATCCCTTTCCGATTTTGTTAAGTTGTACCGTTTTCCTTTGCGCTTATGGTATTCTCGCATTATGTCTCTTTGTACAGCGGCTATGTAAAGATCGAGGCAGCCATTGCGATGACGTTTCGGGGTCCCATTGCTCTTTGGACGTTGTTGCGTGTTCTGAGAGTTTGAAGGCCTGCCTAAGAAGTATTCCCGCAATCTTAAATTTCTTGCAAAATTATCAAGGTCTCGGAGTAACTGGAATTCGTCAAAGAAGCCTGTTGCTGGGCAAAAGTTTAGCCCTTTCGAAAGCAATTTTTCTTCGTCAGATGATAAGGTAATTTCAGATAAGTTAACAATTACGGTGTCACAAGGTTCGGTGATGTTTTGTTCGTAAGCTGTTTGCTGTCTGGGCGGTTGAATATTGCTACTATATCTATATGGCGTCAGCGCAGGTAGTGTGGGGTTGGGAACCTTGTCTCGTTCTAGCTTACGTAGTTTGGTGGTTATGATGCTTCGGTACTTGATTTCCTCAAACGCCTTTAAGGTTGTTATTTCCTCTGTCGACAGGGGGTCATTTGAGCGCAGGAGGGCGGTTGTAGCAGTAGTTAACTGATTTATCTGTTTTTCGCTATGATTGATCGAAATTTGTACTAGTTTAAGAGAGGCCTCCAGGAGAACGTTTTGCCAAGCTGCACGGTCGCGTTATCAAGGTTTGTCGTAGCGGGAAGGAGGGAGAGCGTTAATCCTTTTGGTGTGCTTCCTGCCTTTAGGTTCGATGACGCTGAGCAAGTTTCTAATTGAAGCCATATGTCCATTTTCAAACATTAAAAAGTTAATTAACGATTTTTAATTAATTAGCCGACTGATCGTTACGATTATTCTCTTATACTATGTCACCCTGGCCGTATAACCCACCTGCACAAACAGCATTAGTGTAACTTTCACGGCTTCTTTAAAAACAAGGTGTTAATTTAAAAAAAGTCACCCAGTATATGTATACATATATCATACAAACCGCCAATGTCACACCTTTGACTTTTTTTTTTTTTCTTTCTGTGTCGTTTCAAAATCGTCACTCGCGACACGTTTCAGACTAAATCAATACCAGGTTTTCTTTTCCGCCAGCTCTGCATGATGGTCAATTTACCTCGTTTCTTTATACTGGCTACTGCATGTCAGGAACATCGGTTGTTTTGATAGAACCGAGTTGGATGGACATCTAAGAATTGTAACTTATTAGTTAATACCCTGAAGGTGACACGTACTGAATACATGTAGCGATGTAGGAGTGTGGCAGATTTAGAAGTAGACTTTTTTATTATAAGCTCGACCACTGATTCCAACTAAGTATTCTTAATCCTAAAGTTAGATTGAACGGAAATGTATTACCAGATGCACCACTCGCTGACAGTAACTCTGTCAAATGGCCACAACATTTTAAGATCCCTCCTCCAGGTCCACATCCAGATAATGAGTATATTGTGGCTACAATCTATGACGGCAAGTGCAACTTCCCCGTCATTGCTGGATACATCCCACCGAAAGCTATATTTGACGAAGATTACCTCACTGACGTTCTCAGCAAGTACCCATTGCCATTTGTCTTAACAGACGATTTTAACGCCCATACTTCTTTATGGGGCAGTATACACGCCAACCCTGGAGTTAGGAAGTTGGCCGATATTGCTGCATGTCACTATCTCTGTTTAATGAATGACGGTAGCCCTACGTACAGCTGCAACAGAAAAAGAGTATAGCATTAGTGACTGATGACCGGAGCGGCAAAATCGCGACACGCGGCGCTATTGCTCCCGATCGCGCAGATATCGAGAGTGCAGTCACGTTCCATATCTGAACGCGGGGGCGGCCGGCAGAAAATTAAGGGATGAGATAGCTTTCAAAATGCGGGTTTTAGGATGGGCTGCTTTCTGCCGGCCACCCCCGCGTTAAGACATAGAACGTGACTGGCACTCTCGCTATCGGCGCGCTCGGGAACACTAGCGCCGCGTGTCGCAATTTTGCCTCTCCGGTCGTCGGTCACTTGTGTTACTCTTTTTCCGTTGCAGCTGTACATACAGAACCTTAAGAGTAGCAGCTGCCTAGATCTTCGTTTTGCCATCGCTAGCATCTCAAGCAACATGGCTTGCAAACATTGAATTTAGAGGTAGTGATCACGTGCCCACCTATACGGAGCTTGGAAATTTTAAAAATATTAAAAATCATCATGAGGTTAGCCATATCAATTGGACAAACTTTCGAGAAAAAATGACCGAGGACTGCAACCAAAAGATGAACTTTCCATCATTCACAGAAGCCATCACTCGTTCGTTAAACCAATCAAGAGAGCAAACAACCTTACCGATAACCAGACTACATTCGATGCCGAATATGAGCGACTTCGGCCTATTCGCTGGCGTGTTGAGAGGCGTGTTAGAAAGCATAAAAGGCCTAAAAACTTACGTGAGCTCCGACGAGTAACTAAAAAAATCAAACGTCATTCGAACGAACTTGCAAAACGTCGTTGGCGGAAAATGTGCTCAGAACTTGATCCGAGGAAGCGTACTACAAGAATATGGCAAATATCAAGAGGTGTCCGAGCTACGCCGCAAGAACGCTATTCCTTTCGGGCACTAGCTCTATCGGTGTAGTGTTCAGATATAGAGGCCGCGAACCAGTTCTGTTTACGAATTACGCAGGCACACTCTACACACACAAGCACACCGAAAGCGGCACGGCCAACACCACCGTCAACTCTGTCATGCATGGACGTTGATGTCTCTCTGAACGAACTCGAATCTACTCTCACATCATGTAGACAATCAAGCTCACCTGAATCAGATGGTGTTACTTACTCGGCAATTGCACGACTCGTACCAAGTACAATCAAATGCCTTTTTCGTCTCTTCAACCAGTCCTGGAACCAAGGCGAGGCTCCCACAGCATGGAAAGTCTCTTAGGTTATACTGTTACTAAAGCCAGGTAAATCACCCCTTACCATCACTTCCTGTCGACCCATTGCACTTTCAAGTTGCATAGGCAACCTCATGAAACGTGTGATCTTGGCGCGAATGGCATGGTATTTTGAAGATCATGGTTTATATTCAAATGAGATGTCAGACTTTCGCAGCGGCCGGTCCTCGGTAGACGTGGTGATTGATTTAATTACATCGGTTGAACGCGAAAGATCCCAGCGACGAATGATCACAGCCGTATTCTTGGACATCAAGAGTGCCTTTCATTCTGTGACGCATGATACTATACTTGACGCACTAGAAGAACTAGAAGTAGGAAGACGACTCTACAAGTGGATCTCCAGTTACTTATCTAACAGCGCAATTTTTGTTGCTACGGCACAAGGAAAAACTACCCTTTATAATGTCACAATGGGTGTCCCACAGGGTGGCGTGCTAAGTTTGATACTATTCATGATATGCCTTAATGCTCTCAGAGTGGAACTTCCAGAAACAGTTTAATCATCGGTATATGCAGGTGACATCTGCATATGGGCCTCCGGAGTTACCAGAATACAAGTTAGAGCTCGTCTTCAAAAAGCATTAAGGACGATTGATACATATATTCTCCATCGCGGTTTGACCATCTCTACATCAAAATCAGCCGCCATAGCTTTTATTAGATGTTGCATGGATAAATATCCCCTCAAGGTATCCAGCCAATCCATTACATATGTAAAACACCACATATTTTTAGGCATACCGATCGATCGAGGTTTGACATGGACACCTCACATTGTGCACCTTAGAAAAAAATTTACCAGCTTTATACACCTCATAAGTGTTATATGTGGCACAACTTGGGGTGCGAAAGTGACGTCAGTACTGCGTCTTTACAAAGCTCTATTTGAGGGTCTATTGAGGTACAGCCTGCCAGTCCCTCATGGGATCTTCGCCACGAATTTGAAGCAGCTAAAATGTATACAGGGCTCAGCTCTTCGTGCTTGCTTAGGTGTTCCGCACTCAACGTCCACTTTAGGTGTTATAGCAGAAGCTGGGTGCCTATCTATTGAAGCACTTTGTGCAAACGAAACACTACGTGTACACCTACGACACCTGACAAGACATGAATCCCACCACCTTGTTTGGATACAATCATCCAGGAAAGATTCAAGCTATGCTAAATTCTGTATACAACAGGAACCAAATATCTCAAAACAGTTTGAAACACAAACGTAGGCGGATGTTCCACCTTGAACACTTACATGCCCTACAATATCACTCAATATAGATGGCATACAAAAAAGCGTCAACTGCGCAAACGGTATTAAGGCAGCTGACCCTCTCATTAATTCATGTCAACCATCGGTTCAGAACTCACATTTACATTGACGGATCAACACCTATTCAAAGCTCAGCTGCAGGAGTAGTTATAGCCATGAAACGAGTCGTGCTTAAATTCAAACTAGACCACCGCACCTCATCAACTGCCCCAGAGCTGGTGGCCATTAGGGAAAGCATCAAATATATAATACGCACCCAACCGCGGGCATGGTCCGTTTTCACTGACTCAAAAGCTGCACTCCAGAGCATGCAGCACTATCTACGACGTGGTGCAAATGAACAGCTGACATTCACCGTAGTCAGCCTCTGCCAACAGGCCTAAAAGGCTGGCCACCAGATTCACTTCCAATGGATCCCAAGCCATTGTGGCGTCCCTGGTATGGAGGCTGCTGACCGAGCAGCAAAGAGCGGGCACGACAGCATATCTAGCATTTCTGTTCCATATACAAGAACAGACGCTGGTGCAACAGTTTTTTGGGGTCGGAAAAAAGTTATGTGCGGCCCTCTGGGCAAGTCTTTCTCCCACTATCCATGACTTAGTAGTCTAGATCGTGAACTGAAGTTTAGACCGCCCAGAATCCTTCCAAGAAAGACTGAATCAGTATTTCACCGAATCAGGCTGGGCGTTGCATTTACATATAAATATCTCCACTGTATTGGGAAAAGACCATCTGCAAACTGCTTGATATGTGAAGAACAGGAATCACTGGAGCGCCTGTTATGCATGCTCAATTTATGACGTAGAAAGAGAGGTGCTAATCGAAGAGCTCTCCCACCTGGTCTCCCGACAGTTCTCTCTCCAGAATTTCTTAGGAGCATGGCAGAGCCCAGAAAAGCTGACTGATGCGACCAAATGCCTACTACGTTTCTTACGTGATACCCTACTTATTTTTCGTCTTTAAGGAGCAGATATGAAGCTGCACGTTATTTGATGTGTTTTTATTAATTTCATCTTCTTGCTCTTCTTTGGCATCCTTCCCCTTCCCCAGCACAGAGAAATCGGTTAAGACAAACTGCCTGGAGCGACCTCTCCGTCTTTCTAAATAAACTTCTTCTTCTCCTGCTGGTCACACTTGAGAAAAACGAATCTTTTTATTTTCCGGTTAATATCGGTTAAAACCGCTTGACGGTAAATAATTTACGGTTACGGTTACGGTTTTTATCAATTTCAAATAACGGTTTCGCTCCGGTTACGGTTACTGGATAAATTTCGTTCCTAAACGGTTTTCGGTTTTGGTTGCGGTTACGGTTTGAGTCCCTGCCTCCGACACGCTAGGTTCCGACGCACGTGTTTCTGCTGCGTTGTTTTTCGCTGCTTTAATGGCCAGTGCTCTCTCTACGGCTTTCTGGATGTTAACTTGTCTTCTGTGAACAACACATGCTGAATCTCCTCTCTTCGTGAAGCGCACACAAAGCGGTCCCTCAGAGACTGGTCCAAGGAGGCTTAGAAGTCGCACGTTTGTGCCAACTTACGTAATTCTGCAACGAACATTGCTACAGATTCGTTCTCGAGCTGCATTCTTCTGTAAACGTTTGCATGCTCGCCGATAGCCGATGGTTTTGGTGCCAGGTGGTCCCCAAAACGCTTTTTGATCTGGTCGAACGTTTTTGTTGCTGGGAACTCCGGCGTGATCAACGACAAGAAGACTGTACGTTTTCGAGCCTATGAGACTCAGAAATGCGTGTACCTTGTCATCCTCGGCGATTCTGTTGACCAGAAGAAACAATGTCAATTGTTCCTCATACGGAGGCCAGTCCTTGGTTTATTTGTCGAAAGGTTCGATGAAGCCCAGTCGAGCGAAGACTTGCAGCACTGCTTCCGTTGCTAGCGGGTCACCCGTTGCCATGTCGGCTTGCGCGCAGGTCAGAGACGCATCCTCGTCGCCAAGTTGTCGTATTCTGACAGGGCAGCAGACATAAAAGACCGGAGAACCATGGAAACGATGTTTATTCCAAGGACCGAGCAGCCAGTAAAAGAAGCTCTCGTGCTTTTCTAAAGGGCACGTGTCATAGAAAGCGACACAGAAGACAAACCGCGCACCGGGACTTTAAGTTCAGTAGCGCGCGCCTGGCGGTAATTACACAACAGCTACAATTTGCATACAATTTTGGGAATCGGTTGGCGACGGAGCGGTGTGGCGTGTTCGGTTTCAATCGAACAGCCATTGTCTCTCCTCGCACGACGAAGCACGCGTAACTGCAAGTCTGCCGAAGTTGCCCTCACGTGCATGCGAACATGATAGCACGACAGAGGCACCAGCCGGGACGCTTGCAATTCATTGTTTTACGTTTACTTACTTTTGACGAAAATCTGGCACGTCGGGAACCAGTAAAACGGTGGCAGGCGGTTTTTTGGAATTGCTGGGCGATGCCTACAGCACTGTACACTTGTGGGATGTCTCAGCAGTAAAAACGCAAGCAGCTAGTTCCGTGACAACACGTTACATCAGAACACAGTACAAAGTGCCCTTCGTTTGTACAGCACTAAAAAGAAATATCCTTATTTTTCAAGGAGTATCTGCTCCAAACGCCACTTTGCTGCTCCTAGACAATGTCTTGGCTGCTCTTAAGGCAGTTTTGCTGCTCCAAAACGCTCTTTTGCTTGCTCCAAAGGCCACATCCGCTGCTCCAAAACACTCTTTTGGCTACTCCGAAAGGTGCTCCAAAATGGCTTAGGCCAATTTCATCCTTGTGACCAGCTTGACATTGCACGGGAGTTTCGGCATGCAGGAGTTTGGACGCAGTGATGTCAGCAACACTCTCGTTTGGTTGAGCTTCTCTTGCTGTAACCTCCACAGCCAACCGCCAGGATTATGACAGCATGATGCTCCAGTTTTTCTGATGTCGTTTGTTGCCAGTTGGGGACCATTTCTTATGCATGGGTGCAATAGGACATCAAACACACCAGTAGAAGACTCGTTCCAGGCACCATAATTGTAACACATGTACTGAAAGTATAGCAATGCTCGCTAATCAATAAGTGTGCAGCAAATACCCTGGACTTTCGACTATCTCCTGTTGGCAATTATTCTCGACAGCGAGGAACTTTGTCAATTTCACGGCAGTTCAAGCATTGGGCAGGCACCATGCTCGTGTATATAGCGAGAGTGAAACAAAATCTAGGAATAACAAAGGTGAGTTGTGTGCTGCTCAGTCAAACTAGAAGTCTCAGGTCCCGAAAGGTTCTTAATGGTGCACTAAAGCTCGTTCTGACTTCATATTAACACGAATCAAACAACAAACAATCTAAGTCTAAGGATTCACAAATCAATTGTGAATATGTATTCTGCTTATATTTTTATTCACTTATAAAACTGATGGCATATATAAAGAATACAATCAGTCTCGCACCCCCTCTCTCCATTGCGACGAGAAAGAGGGAGATTCGTTGGGCTTCCTTTCTGGCCGGAAAGCAGAAAAAAGAAGTTTCAATGTGCATTTAAAAGGTTAAAAGCACGAAACTAGACAAGATTGAAGAAGAAAACACACGAAAAAGACGGGCGCTAACTTGCAACTGATATTTTATCCCAGTCAGTTAAACCCTTCAGTCAAGTCAGCACTGAATGAAAAGCGCCCAATAAACAAGGACGAAGAAGAGGACAGAGACGAAGCACGGTCCGTTGCAGAAGAAATGAACTGTAGTAGAATAGATAAATGGGCTAGTTGGTACATCACTAAATGGAAAGCGCCGAATAAACAGCTATTCGGCGTTTTCCATTCAGTGATGTATCCTACTATCCCATTTATCTATTATACTACAAGCCAGCACCAGACCCGCTGGTGGACAGGGTTGAGACTTTGGGCCGGAGCCACGCGGGAAGGAGTCCCAATTCTCCTCTGTCTCACCTGTCCCCACCTGTGCTATATGTTGAGCATTACTTAATTATTCCTAGATATTTTACACCAATCTTGTAATCGCCTCTTTGTGACTGCAATCCTTTTTTCTTCCGTCCTTCAATCGTCGCCAGCAAAACCCAGAGCCCCGGCCAGATCTGTTACACCTTCAGAGAGGGCAGGGCGAAGCCCTGTGCACTTCAAAGTGCTCTAGCGTATCACTCTCATCGTGGCAGGCAGCAAATATTAAGTCGGTCTCCTAAAATTTAGCCCTATACGTCCCCGTCCTCAAAACTCCCGTACTCGCCTCAAACAGTAAAAAACTGCCCCGTGAATTGTCGACCACATTTTCTTTTTTTATGTCCGGTTCTTGTGACGTGTACATTGTTAGAGTTGATTTTTCCTGCATTCTTACCTCCCGCAAGATTCGGCAAAATGCATTGTTACCAGACTTATCTATAATATTTAGTTGTTTCTGTCGAAAAATTGTTTTATGTTTTTTTTCTTAGCTTAAATGCAACATGTAATGCATTTTGACACAGTTATTTCTAAATAAGGTGATATTCTACAGCAGTGGTTCTCAAATGGGGGTCCGCGGACCCTTTGGGGTTCGCGAAGGTAATCTAGGGGTCCGCGAAGCTCCGCTTTATCAGTCAAGCCCGGAAATAAAAGTTGTCTTTTCTCAGATTGTGAAGAAACGTTCTAATTTTTGGGTGAGGTTTCTCGTGTATATGTCAGAAAGAGAAGTCTACTTCACACTAGCCCCTACTTATATCAATTTATTAAATCACTATCATAATTAACCTATACTTTCCCTTCCCCTCACCACGAACGGGATCCTCCATCATCTTCGCCGATCCACAAGGGGTCTGCGAAACATCAATGACTGAGAACCACTGTTCTACAGTATAATTGTATCAGTGTCCATTTGTGTGTTTACTGGAAATTTGTTGGCACCCTGGCGGCTCCCCAGCCCAGTTGCCCGACTGCGAGGCAAACGTGCCGAACTTTACATGAAATTGCGCGTCCCATACTCGCAACATCTCATTTTTAACCTTTAAAATGCCGGTATCTGATGTTATGACACGCACGGACGTTAGGAAGATGTGAAGGGTTAAGAATGTCAAATGTTCAACATCGAGCACGGTAGTTCTGCATTTAAGTTAATGCATATACATGAAAACCGCGACATAACGCTAATTAAAAAAGCAATATTTTTTTGTCAT
Organism: Ixodes persulcatus; assembly: GCA_013358835.2. NCBI lineage: Eukaryota > Metazoa > Arthropoda > Arachnida > Ixodida > Ixodidae > Ixodes > Ixodes persulcatus. The sequence goes on from JABSTQ010007402.1 coordinate 47,771, forward strand.
AACACAATCTAATTGTAAGCCGAAAACAGGAGTTTTTTAATTGCGAAGAGTGCTTTAAAGTAATTGTCAATGTTTCAACTACCTCGTTGCATCACTCGAAATGTCAAATGAAAATCAAGTTATCCAGATTCTACCGCACCATTTATCCCTTGCGCAATGCAATGCGTAAATTAATGTTAACCTTCTGTTCTTGAGACATCAGATATAGAAGATAACCACACTCTCAAAGCTCATAAACGCAAAGTCACCGTGTTGCCTACTCCATACCTTGCCTTAACCGCTGGTTGTACTACACTGTATGATGGTAACCACCCGACCGCACGGCGTTCATTGGCAGTGATGTGATTGCTGCGCCAATGGCGCCAAACTGCGCCAAGTGGCTAACCCTGCTGCATCCTGCTACATTTTGCCAATATATGGGTAATCTGTGCCAAACCTGCGTCGAAAAACCAATTGGTCGCTGTTATAATTGACGAAACCCAACTCGAGTCTCAGTGCGAAATCCCTGCAGCAACAGCTGCCGCACGTTTATTTATCAGGGGCGCGGTGGCGCCCCCTACCGGGTCAACGGTTACAACACTTCTTTCCCTCTTATAACGAGTCGTCCATTATACAAAACTAGCAGTAAAAAAAAAAAAATTGAACAAACATGCTGGAACAACGCAAGGTAACTGTTCATCACACTCTTCAAGGCGAGAACCGAACCACCGGCTTCCTTATTCGTGTGCCCCGACGAACTGGAGTCTGCGGATGTATCGCTGGCTCTGGACGAACAGTGACCCCAGTCCTTGTACTGGAATGGGCACCTTGGTGCCTGTTGTCTCCAGAAACAGTAGTCAACTCGGCGCCCACCTCCGGAGAACACGCAGCTGGAGCAGCTGTGGCGTCAGCAGCAGGTTCACTGGTGTCCACAGCAGATGGTTCGACACTGGCCGTGCTTGGGCAAGTGGTGAGTGAGGGTCCCGGGCCACCAGATAAGCTGTGGGGTTGTGGTGCTCCACGGATGTGATTATGGTGTCTTGTCCACACTCTGCCATCCAGTAGCCGCAGCGACGACGCAAACCCCTGGTCGGACTCCACAGTAGCCGGTACCCAACTCGGGCCTGGTCGGAAATTACGGGTGTACACTGGCATCCCGGGCTGGATATCCACGAGTCTTGGTGTTTCGTTGCTCCGTACGTTCTGCTGGAGCTGCTTCAGATTCACTGCAGTTCGAAGATCTGGTCGCAGTAAGTTCAGTGCGGTCTTGAGCTTCCGGCCCATCAAACGTTCAGCAGGACTACAACCAGTCACTTCATGCGGCGTTGTCCTGTATGAGAGCAACAGTCTTGCTATTTGTGTATGAAGGTCTCCAGATCCGGCCTTCTTCAACTTGTGCTTGATAGTCTGCACCGCACGCTCGGCTGCCCCATTGGACGCAGGATGGTACGGGGGCACCAGCACCTGTCTGACACCATTCCTCCGCAAAAATGCCTTAAATTCCTCGCTGACGAATGCCGGACCATTGTCCGATACAACCACATCTGGCAGACCTTGAATTGCGAACATCCTCCGCAGACAATCGACAGTCGTGGCCGCCGAAGGTGTCTTCACTGGGAACACCTCAATTCATTTGGAAAATGCGTCGACCGCGATAAATAGATAGGTGTTCCTCAGCAGTCCCGCAAAGTCTACATGTAGCCGAGACCACGGCCTCTCCGGAAATGGCCATGGCCTGACTGGTAGCGGCCTTGGCGCTCGCTGATTTTCTTGACAGGTACCGCATGCCTCCACTGCTGCCACGATGTCCTCATCCAGAGCTGGCCACCAAACGTGGCTCCGGGCCACTGCCTTCATCTTCGAGACTCCCGGGTGACTTTCATGTAGCAGCTGGAGCACCTTTTTCTGCAACGATTGGGGGATAACCACTCTGCTCTCCAGCAAAATACAGTCACTCTGAACGCTCATCTCCATGAACCGAGCCTCGTATGGCTTCCACGGCTGGTCCCGGGGTGCCCCCTGCCCCGCCCACAATGCAGCTCGCAGTTGTGACAAGTACGGGTCTCTGCTCGTAGCTGCAGCTACAGCCTGCGCTGACAACACTTTTGGGTAGCATCCTTGGAGCATGAACACCTCTGGAGGGCACTCGACCTGGACCCCACTTGTAGTTAAGGGCAGCCGACTCAGCCCGTCTGCGTGAGGGATCTGTCCGCCAGGTCTGTACTTCAAGGTGTAATCGTACCCAGACAAGAACAATGCCCAACGTAAGACACGTGGTGAACATGACTCGGGAATCGGTTTGTCAGCTGCCAGGAGCCCGAGCAGTGGTTTATGATCGGTGGCAGCCTCAAATGAACGACCCCAGAGATACTGCTTGAAACGTGTCACTCCAAACACCAGAGCCAGTGCCTCTTTGTCAAGCTGGCTGTAAATCCGCTCGGCAACAACCAAGCTCCAAGATGCAAATGCGATAGGCCGCTCTTCTCCGGACTCCTCTCTCTAAGCCAGAACCGCACCGAGCCCATACGGCGATGCATCTGTGACCAGGACTGTCCTCTTCTTGGGATCGAAATGAGCCAAAGTTTCTGCTGATGCCAGTAGTGCCTTGCTTTGGCAGAAAGCCTCCTCTTCAGGTGACGTCCAGGTTCACCGCACGTCCGGAACCAGCAGACGATTCAGCGGGTGCAGTACTGCCGACAGTCTGGGAATAAACTTGCGATAAAAATTAATAAGGCCCAGGTAGCTCTGAAGGGTCTTAACGTCCTGCGGCCTTGGAGCCAAGATGACTGCTTCGACATTCCTGGGGCTAGGATGCAATCCTTTGCTCGTGATAACATGTCCCAAGTACTCTGCGCGCTCCTTCCTGAACTCGCACTTGGCTAGCTTCAGACGAAGACCGGCCTCCTGAAGGCGTCCGAGAACCCGGCAAACATTTTCTCAATGATCTTCGTCACTTGCACCGGTCACGAGTATGTCATCGAAATAGACTGCCACGTGTGGCAGGTCGCCCAGAAGGTTATCCATTTCTCGCTGAAACTATGCAGGGGCAGACACAACGCCAAATGGGAGTCTTATAAACTGGAAAAGGCCCTTTAGTGTATTGATCGTGACCAACTCTTGTGACTGTGCATCCAATTGGACCTGTTGATAGGCGTCCTTTAAGTCAAGCTTGGTGAACTTCACCCCGGTGCTCAGTTTTGCGAACAGTTCCTCAATCCTAGGAATCGGATAGCCTTCGCTGGCCGTCGCTGGATTAATGGTGATCTTGAAATCGCCACAAAGGCGCACGCGGCCATCCTGTTTCACCACTAGAACTACTGGCGCGGCCCACTGCGATGTCTTGACGGGGCGTAAGATCCCTTCAGGCTGCATGCGCTGCAGTTCCTCCACGACTCTGTCTCGGAGTGCAAACGGCACTGGTCTTGCTTTAAAAAACTTGGGTTTTGACCCTTCCTTCAGAACAATCTTTGCAGACACACCCTCCAACGTTCCGAGCGTTTCGGCGAAAACTTTACTGAACTGTTCGACTAAGCTTGTGACAGAGCTGACCGCATTCACCCCCTCAGGCTTCAAAATGGTAATCTTGAATGCTTCCATCCAGTCTCTGCCCAGGAGCGTCGGGCATGTGCCTTTCACAACGAACAACGGCAGCGTCGACTCACGCGTCCCCACCTTGACTGCTGCGGTAATCTTCCCCAGGACCGCTGAGAGTTCGCCTGAATAGCTCTTCAGTCTCACTTCAGAGGGTTCCAACGACGTTCCCGGAAAGATTGCATTGAACTTCGGCTCACCGATTATTGAGATGCTGGCGCCGGTGTCTTGCTCCATCACCAGCGGCACGTCGTTCACGATGGCTTCGATCTGCATGTGCCCGGGTCCTGCTGTTCGCAGCGACCACATAGTGCGCTCGTCGACGTCGGGCTGTGTTTCCGGGAGGTCGTCCATTTGGTGCTCGGAACGGCAGTCCGCTCGATTCTTTGGGCCAGTCGCTGTCGCTCTGCATGCCCTTGCGATATGTCCCTGCCGTCCACACTTGAAGCAGGTGCTCGCACGATGTCGGCATCGGGACGTCTGGTGTTTATCTCCGCACCGGACACAGCCCCGCTCAGCTGCGTGGGCAGCATCCCGTCTGGGTGGTTCGACGAAGTTTGCGGCCTCCACTGTGCTCGCTGACGTAACCTGCGGACACAGGGCGTGAGAGTCTTTCCTCGCGGCCTCCATTGCGATGACCAGCTGCTTGGCGGACTCCAGGTTCAGGCTTGACGATTCCAATAACCGTGTCTGCATTCCCGTGTCGTTAATGGCGGACACTATCTGGTCCCTCACCATGCGGTCACGTGTAGTGTCGAAGTTGCAGTCGTCGACCAACTTGTTCAGCGCCGCTACGTAGTCGCTGACGGACTCGCCTTCCCGCCTTCGCCTTGAAAAGAACTTGAAGCTTGCGACGACTTCTGATACCCTTGGCTTGAAATGGGCGTTAAGAACTCGGTCGGTCGTTCTAGCGCGAAGTGCACCAAGGCGCACAGAAAACCCTTTGTCCCTTGTGTTTCGTGTGTGGTATATAAGATACCTTTGTCGTGTAACAGGTGCTACGTGGGGCAAACAGGAAGATGTTTGAATGATCGATTACGAGAGCACTCATATTCGCTCGGAGCTACGGTTGGGGGGCTTTTGCCCTTTCATTGCAGAGATTGCAAGTGTCGGCCTGACTTTGGCAGTGTCACCGTCCTGGGAGCGCACAAGGATAGGGTCACGAGAGAGATCATTGAGGCCTTCCACATTCTGTGTCATGGTCATTCATGTGTTAGTGAACCGTCATTGGCGCTGTCAGCCAAAGAAATTTCCTTCCTGCGGCGAAAGATGAGTCACGTAGTGAACGGGCAGTTTTTGACACGCTTCACGGTTGGCGAGAGTGGTCCTTTGTTTTCGTGCAATCTTTTAAGATACTGTGTATGTTTTTTCTGTGTTTCATTTATTAAAATTCTTCAGTTGCGAGTACAGCATTGTCCTGTCATGTTTGTTCCTCTTCGTAGTCCGTGTTTTCTGAGCTGGTTACCCCATCATGTATAACGTCAACCAACTGGCCCAGTTCTCCACCATATTACGTTAAGAACTGCGAAGATTTCGGTGAGCGTCGCCTCCCCTGGTTTTGTTGGCGCAAGCAGACTTCGCAGCAGGGAGTACGTCGTCGTCCCACAGCTTGTCAGAAATACGGCAGGCTGCTTTTCCGCGCCCACATCGTTGGCCAGGAAATACAGCAGAACTCGCTCCTGGTACTCCGCCTATTCAGTTGTGCTCTCGTCGAACGCTTCAAGCTTCCCAACGGACGGCATCTTGCCAGCCCCACCCGCTCCGCGCTATCTCGCCGCGGCGCTAGGCACCGCGTGACAGCGCGCTTTATCTCTCGTCGCCAGTTGTCATAATTGACGACACCCAACTCGAGTCTCAGTGCGAAATCCCTGCAGCAACAGCTGCCGCACGTTTATTTATCAGGGGCGCGGCGGCGCCCCCTACCAGGTCAACGGTTACAACAGTCGCCTTTTGAAACCGAAACTAAACTGAGTACCGTAATTGAGCATGCGCGTGTTATGTGGCACAAACGGCCGCCCGACACAAAGTAGCCTGCATCAATAGGTGAGCGGCGTTTGGCAACTTCCGGTTCCTTAGGCAATTTTGTTTAGCTGTTGACAAGCGACGTCGATCATTTGCAAGCCTTTCTAAGCATGGTTCTGAAAACTAAAGTCTGGAGGTTTCAGAATTATGCTTGCACAGGCTTGCAGCTCATTGTTGTCGCTTGTCAATGGTGAAACAAAATTTCCTAAGGAACCGGAAGTTGCCAAACGCCGCTCACCTATTGTCCATCCAGTCTTGCACGGTTTTCCCGCCGTCTCGCGTTTCGCGCTCTCGTCTTCTCGTGGGTCTCGTGTCGCGTCTTTTTTAAAATATTTTCTATGACAGACGCGGGTGTGTGCGGACGCTCTGACGCTAGCGTGCCGGGTATCAGCCATGCTGTCATGATGTGAAACAAAACCACGTTTTTGCGCGGCGGGAGTTACTTTGTGAACCGAAGCACTCGCTCCTGAGAGCAACACACTCTTAGAAAAAAGGGTATCGATTGTCCTCCTAAGGGGAGGTACGGTCTTGCAACCTATGTTCCTTTAGAATGAGAGAAACCTTCGTCCCTGAAGCAGTGGAGCATAGTTCCTCCGTCGCCAGCATCTCAATATGGCCGCCCTGAATCGAGCAAATCGAGCTCAATAAGGCTTAACGAGGACGCTACGTCTCTTGTACGGGACGAGAGGAGCAGCAAATAAAAGCGTAACACGAGCTTTCCGCGAACAGTGTTTATTTCCGAAGCCTGATTCCCCCCGCAGGTACAGAAACTTGCGTTTCGAAAGCAGTTACTCAGTCTTCTCGTCGTCAGCACTGCGATGTTAAACAGAGACAACCGATACCCAGTTACTTCACGCACTTTACGTCTTACCTTTGCTCCTCGAGTCACAATTCCTTCGTCAACCGCACATCACGGAGGAATGGCAAACCAATCCGCGAAACCAAAAGCCGCTCTCAAAAGAGGAAACTCGAAGCCGCTTTTTATCGCGTAGCGTGAAAGAAGGTTAAATCGCTTGCCACCAGATGGCAGGGTCAAGCAGAGTAATTGCAAGTAGCTAAGCTAGGTGGCGCTAGGTACCGCCCAATTCATGTTCTACAAAAAAATACTTTTATTGCCGCGAGCTATTGCACTTCGCGACCTTCGGGAACCTGTAGTGCCTGTACTATGTACACGTGCACACACATACTACAAGCATCAGGTGAACATACATTGAGCGCATACACATACATGGCACATACAAGCATCAATACAAGGGCATACTAGACCGAACACTACATCCGAGCGCTGCGTTTACGTCTTTTATACTGGTCATTTTGAACGTACGGAATTTCTCGGTGACTGCGTAAGCAATAAAAACTATTCCCAGCATGTTGATTTTTTTCTAGCAATGTCATACCTCTGAGAGTATGTTGAAGGGCTCAGGGAATGAATCTCTTATTAAAAAGTAAACGCTCGATCATGCCGTAATTATTTGAAAGTCAATAAATCAAGCCGCTCCATTGCGGTTCGAAGCCATGAGTTTGTTTCCCCGCACGGCATGTCGTAGCCTGTATTTATATTGTAGTGTTTGTTTTTCTATTTGTGCTGTTCGCGCACGGCTGCAATTGCCGTCTTGAATTAATCTCTGTAGAGCGGATATTCACTCGGCTGGAAGTGATGCTTCACGGGCTGAGAAATCGCTTTTCGATCAACTCGAATGCAGTCAAAGCTGCGACTTGCGGCAGGTGTTAAGTGTACGGAGCTACGCCGTGGAGAGCTCGAAAACGTCTAGCGCTCACCCCAGCGCGCCACTTGGAGGGCAGTTTCTCCAGGAACCGTAGTGTATTTAAACAGCAAAATAAAAGGTAGCGTTTTCTTTTCGATTTTGCATACTACTCTTTTTGATGCTAAAATTCCACACTGTAAATACACGTACTTTCCGTCATAATTTCGTTCTGTTCAGTCCTTTCCCCAGAGCGCAATCGCTCTCGGGGAGGAGACAACCGCCAGTCACATTGGCCACTGTACGATAGGAGCTTACTGTTCAGACCAGCGTTCCAACATGACTATCCGCACGTCGATCGATTGCACCCGGAATGTCAACCTGCGACACTCCGCCCCCTCCGATCACGGCCCGACAAGTGGCATCAATGCCCGGCAGTTTACGTCATCTCATCTTGTTGTTACACCACTGATACGCGAACACACGGTCACATCGGCGATAATTCCAGCCTTCAGTTCACAACCCAAAACACTGCCATCACGATGTTGCTGCTGCGTTGCTGACACGCAGAAATACAGAACCACGTTGAACGCTGGTTGGCACTCGGCATCGGAAAACAGAACCGAACTCAGCACAAAAGGCACCCAGGCAGCCGGCAGCAAAACCTGCCTGTCTTGGACGCAGTTCCTGCGATTTCCATAACGTCGAAAACGTCGACACAGTTCCGCGTGGTTCCGCACTGTAGTTACGCGTGGGTCGCGCAATCCTGTGGACACCGGCCATTTCACCCAGTGTACGTAGCGCTGCCGGCACTGCTCCAGAACTTCGCTGTTTCTGGCGGCTTCGTTTGCTCGTTTGATAAAATTAGCGATAAAAACGTCAATTCAACCGAAATGTCTGCACGTTTGGACTAGAAGACGGAATTACATCCCGCCTTCGCTGCCGTTGAAGCTCAATCAACTCAACAACATTTATTAAACAACGTGCGTGACGTGCTCGAAAAACGAAACCGAAAGAAGATGAGTCGGGAGGGTGAAAGCTTTCTCCCGCCTGCCTGGAGAAGGAAAAAAACGTATCGTTCCTCCCTTCTTCTCGTGTCCGCTTGGGGGCGCGTCAGTAGAAGGGAGGAAGGCGCGCCGTTGCTGCCTTTTTCCTCCATTTTTTCTTAGAGTGCGGCCGTGGGAAAACAATATTTGGAGCCTGCCTTCCAGTCATCATGGTCACGCTACGTCGGGTGTTGCCCTCCCCACGTCGCTGCAGATATGGCGCTTTCTAAAATGAAACGTAAGGACCACCCTAATGTTCATGAACATTCCTTTTCTTGTTTAACTCACACGTTACTACAAAATCCCTCTTTAACTCAAAGACTGCTGTGTCGAAGTTTTGATTACCTAGGTTTCTCTCGGTAGGATTTCTTTCGAAAGGGACCCCGGTACGTGAAAAAAATGTGTCGCGAAAGAAAGTCGGTGAAGAGAAGTGAGCTAAAGCAAAGAAAGCAATCCCTGCACGCTGAACCCGCACAGCTAGCGCGCTTCTTTGTCTCCAGTTCAATTGTTGCACAATGCGCTCCAAGAACTTTTGACCCTGGCTGGCGATAATTGCATCAATGCGTTCAGGTTATTTTTTTGTTGTTGTTTAGCTTGTACCTATTGTTTGCCGGCCTGGCAAGCACGCACCGATCGACTGTTTTTTGTAGTAAGCTCGACAGTTACATTTTGCATACAATGTTGGGAATCAGTCGGCGACGGAGCGGAGTGGCGTGGGTTTGGTTTCAATCGAACAGCCGTTGTCTCCGCTCGCGCGACGAAGCATGCGCAGCTGCAAGCCTGCTGAAGTTGCCCTCACGTGCATACGAACATGATTGCACGACAAAGACACCAGCCGGGACGCTTGCAATTCGTTGTTTTACGTTTGCTTACGGTTGACGGAAATCTGGCAAGTCGGGAACCAGTAAAAGGGCGGCAAGCGGTATTTCGGAATTGTTCGGCAATGCCTACAACACTGTACACTTGTGGGATGTCTGAGCACTAAAAACAAAATAAAAGCAGCAAGTTCCGTCACAAACGTCATATCAGAACACAACAAGACAAAGTGCCCTTCCTTTGTACAGCACTTAAAACGAAAATGTTTATTTTTCTATGAATATGTGCTTCAAAAGCCACTTTTGCTGCTCCACTGTCTTGGCTCCCAAACACTGTTTTAGTTGCTCCAAAGGCCACATTCGGTGCTCCAAAACACTGTTTTGGCTACTCCGAAAGGTGCTCCAAAATGGCTCAGGCCAATCACATTAGCCATCCATGGCCCCCGTCAGCCCCGCCCCGTCCGCTGCTCTGTGGCCCCGTCATGTCCTCGCGCGTGCGCAAACATTTGCAGAATTTTTGCTGAATCTTTGCCAAACTTTCCTTCAAATGTTCGGCATGTGCCGTCCTGTGCGGAGTTTGAAGTGGGCATGGGAGCTGCTGTCCGTTCGAGTCAGCTAACCAAGAAATGTTCTTCTTTGTACAGCTCCCGATTTTCGCCTTCGTTTGGTATCTGCGCCCGAGGACGATCGTCGCTGCCGTGACCGTGCTCGCCGCAGTAAACGCTGCGTCATCGCCACCTTCCTGCAACACGGAATCATCCCTTCCTCCTGCGCGTGGCGTCCTCATGGGCCCTACGTCATCCGAATCGCCATCGATGTACCCAGGATGCAAGTCTGTCGGCCTTTATAAGGATGTTCCAAGCCGTGGCCGCCTCAGTGGGCATGGGAGCTGCTGTCCGTTCGAGTCAGCTAACCAAGAAATGTTCTTCTTTGTACAGCTCCCGATTTTCGCCTTCGTTTGGTATCTGCGCCCGAGGACGATCGTCGCTGCCGTGACCGTGCTCGCCGCAGTAAACGCTGCGTCATCGCCACCTTCCTGCTACACGGAATCATCCCTTCCTCCTGCGCGTGGCGTCCTCATGGGCCCTACGTCATCCGAATCGCCATCGATGTACCCAGGATGCAAGTCTGTCGGCCTTTATAAGGATGTTCCAAGCCGTGGCCGCCTCAGTGGGCATGGGAGGTGCTGTCCGTTCGAGTCAGCTAACCAAGAAATGTTCTTCTTTGTACAGGTTTGTAAACGATATTCTTTGCATGCTAAAAGGACGAGTAACCTGTTTCTTGTTGTGCTCCCATGCCCAGGGGTGCTTGTTGATATTGCTTGCGACTCTGTCAATGTGATTAGACATATCTTGATGCTTTCCGGAGATGTCGAGCTGAATCCGGGGCCGATGTCTGCCACTGAACTCAAACAATTCAACGAAATGTTCGCTCTTTTACAACAAATCGACTAACTCTTCCAGCCTCCATGAGGGACAAGCAGCTATAAAATCGGACATAAAAACCATACTGGAAAGACAAAAAGAGCTAGATAGCGCCCTTTCCTCACTCGACAGCAGGATTGCCTCAATCGAAAGCGAGATATCCTATATTGGTCAGGCTAAATCCGCCATAAACGACTTAGAGGACACGCTGAATGTACAGGTTGCTACTACCTCGAATTTATTGAGTCGTATTGACAGCCTAGAAAATCATTCGCGTCGTTGCAACCTTCTTTTTTACGGAATGCCGGATGACGCTGGGGAGTCATGGCAGACGTCCGAGCAAAATATAATCACAGTCGTGAAAGACAGACTTGGTGTCGCCTTGGGAAACGCTGATATTGAACGGGCTCACAGAGTGGGTGGTTATCGGGAAGGAAAAATTAGGCGAATACTTGTGAAATTCGCCTCATTTAAATTAAAAAAACAGTTGCTTCTTTGTGGCCATAAGTTGAAGGGCTCCCCCTACTCGTTGTCGGAGGACTACTCGCCGAATGTTCGAACTGCGCGGAAGTTTCTTCTCGACTTTGCCAGGGCGCAGAACGTATCATTTAAGCTTCGTTTCGACAAGTTGCACATTGGTTCCAGGACTTACAGTTATGATTCTCAGTCTCTGTCCGTAAAAGAAATCCCCAGATAGGACGCGCCGGGGGGTGGCTTTCTTCATAACCAAAAATCAAGTTGCGGTATTACACGAACGCACGTAGTATCCTGAATAAACGCGACGATATATGTTCTCTTATTTCTTCGTGTAATGCTAACGTCATCGTCTTAACTGAGACATCACCTGGAATTGAAGATAGTGAGATATTTCCTGAGCACCCTAATCTGGTTATTTACCGGCGTGACAGGGATGATCAACGTGGAGGCGGTGTCCTTATCGGGGTCTATGAAAGTAATGAAAGCACCCTTGTCCCGACTGCTTCGTGCCTCGAAATGGTCTGGGTACGAATACAATGCAGTTTCAAACCTATTTTGGTAGGCGTTTGTTATCGACCTCCTTGGGAATCCCATTCGTTCACCAGCCGTCTGCACGACGACTTGTCTACCCTGTTTGCTCTCTATCCGGCGCACCCTGTTTTTTTATTCGGTGACTTTAATTTTCCATGCGTTAATTGGAACTCTGCGGTCCCCGTTTGTCCTAAAGGGAATGGTTTGTGCAAGGACTTCCTTGACATGTGTTTGGATTTTAATCTTTTTCAACTTGTGTCCGTCCCTACTAGGGTGACGGATTCCTGTTCTAGTATTTTAGATCTCGTGCTAACTACTCATCCGGGTTTTGTAGAATCACCTCTAACCTGTTTTGATGGCGTGAGCGATCATCGGGTAATTTACTGCCCTATATGCGTGGAAATCCAGAAACCGTTGCGCGTTCAAAAGAGTATACGGCTGTATGAGAAAGGGAATTATGAGCAGCTCTGCAACACTCTGTCCGAATATTTTGTGTCTTTTAATACTAATTTTGAGAGTAGAAGTGTGGACGTAAACTGGTGTCTCTTTAAAGATAAATTATGTGATTTAGTGGAAAAATATATACCTTGTATTGATATAACAACGAAGTCTTCGAATCCATGGTTTAATCGCAGCCTCAAATCGCTACGCAATAAAAAGCAAAGGCTCTTTCGAGTTGCCCGTCGAGCCGGTACGCCCGAATCATGGCAGAGCTATGAGGACTGCGCTAACATTTACAACATTGAGTTGAATAGATGTAAAGACATTTTTTATCGTACGACTTTGCCATCATTATTGATTGCCAATCCGCAGCGTTTTTGGAATGTTGTTCGCCCAAAAGACGAGTGTTCGTTACAACTTGTTTCAAATTCAGGGGACCCTGTTCCAGTGAACTTGTGCGCTAATGTGCTGAATGATGTTTTTTCTAAAGTGTTCTCCCGTTCAGACCTCATTACTGTTTCCCCTCCCGTCTCCAGTATATCGTTCCCAATGGATCCTATTCTTATTGATTACGATGGAATCGTAAACGTTATTAAATCCTTAAAAGTTTCTTCGTCATGTGGAATTGACAGCATAAATTCCAAGATTCTCCGTAACACTAATCTAACGTCTAGCCTTTTTTTAACAAAAATCTTTCGTCAATCTCTGGAGACGGGAGTCGTGCCTGAGGACTGGAAGTTTGGGAAGGTCATTCCGGTCCACAAGAGCGGTAGTAGGTCATCACCAGCCAACTATAGACCAATATCTCTTACCTGCATCTCGTCTAAAATAATGGAACACATCATCATCAAGCATTTGGTTTCATTCCTGGATTCTAACTCTTTCTTCAGTGACGTGCAGCACGGGTTTCGCCGTAATTTTTCTTGTGAAACACAGCTTCTTCATCTGACTAATGACTTGTTCTTGAATCTCGACTCCGGATACCCCACTATCGCTGTATTTCTCGATTTCGCTAAAGCATTTGATAAAGTACCTCATAAACTTCTACTTCTCAAACTTTCCACGCTAAATATTGACGCTCATGTACTAATCTGGATTGAATCATTTCTTTCTCAACGCCGTCAATACGTCTATGCTAACAATGCCTCGTCTCACGTCTCTGCTGTTTCTTCTGGTGTTCCTCAAGGCACCGTGCTTGGACCGCTACTTTTTCTCATTTATATTAACGACCTCCCATTGCGTATCACCTCTGTTATTCGCCTGTTTGCTGACGATTGCGTTGTTTACCGTAAGATTACTATTCAAGATGACCTTCTAATTTTGCAAGCTGACCTTCTCAAAATAACCGACTGGTGCCAGAATTGGAAAATGTCTCTCAATACTAACAAATGTAAGTGCATGCGTTTTTCTAATTCATTAGCAGAAACTAATCCTACGCTACTTTTGGATGGGGCTATACTCGAATATACAGACCACTATAAATACCTCGGCGTGCATCTTTCACCTAACCTCTCTTGGAATACTCATATTGACAACATTGTACAATCTGCTAATCGAAGTTTAGGCTACATCCGTCGAAATTTTAGATCTGTTCCCAATAACCTTAAGCGCCTCCTGTACGTTACTCTTGTCCGTCCCAAATTAGAATATGCGTCTTCAATTTGGCATCCTCATCAATCAACGCTAACTGATTTAATTGAATCTGTTCAGAGCCGTGCTGCACGCTTCATTTTTTCTGATTATTCCCGTTTTTCGAGTGTCTCGTTAATGAAAGCTCACCTTGACCTTCCGCTATTATATTCACGTCGTAGGATCTCTCGCCTTTGTCTTCTTCACAAGGTATTTTATACGCCCATCTTTAAACAATCTCTCTTAAACCCCCCATCATACATCTCGGCTAGAATTGGCCATCCTTGTAAGATCGCCCGCCCACAATGCTTTACCCTCGCACACCAGAAGGCGCTCTTACCATCTGCGATTGTGGACTGGAATGACCTCCCCGAGAACCTCATCGGCATCACCGACAGTGGAAGATTTCGGGACGCCATCACCAACTACTTCATGTAAACCCACTCCCCTTTGTAACACCACTTGTGGCCCTGAGGGTATTATAAATAAATAAATATTCGGTCCATCCCTAGTCGTAACTCAATCGCTCCGGTGGCCGCTTCTGTCGTGTTGTCTTTTGCGGTGGCTGAACCGTTGGCTGCTGAGCTGCCGTTTGTAGAGCCGTCGTGGTGGTTGACGCTGTGGATGACATTTCTTGCGACGAGCCCGGTCGTCGTCTGAATCTTCATCGTTTGAGTAGTCGACATCGCATTCTTCCTTCGCCGCTAAAAGGTGCCGGCAGTTGCACCGAAGACGGGTCTTATTCTCCGTACATACGTAAATAACCGCCGCCCGGCTGATTCAACGACACTGGCTTTCCGCGTCCATAACACTCCATGCCCGCGTACCGCGTCGTCGTCCATAATGGTACGTTTACACTCGCGGGTCCGATAGCGAATCCGCCCAGCTTTTGCCGCTGGGGCGAAACGCTGGGCGGAAAACGCGGCGGCAAGCCGTATAGGTCCCGGACGTATTTACTGCCGCCGAACGAGGCGTTTCGCTGACCGGAAGAGACATTCTTGCGCAGCGCGACGCTGCCTACTTCACGAGTACGCATTCTTCCGGGAGCAGCAACACCAGGGAAAGACAGCCGAGGTGGGAACTCTCGCGCTTCTCGTCATATTTGACGGGACGTTACGAGAACAGATGCCGCAGCTGGTGCCGCCGCCGCCGCTCGAAGGAAACAGATGTAAACACAACCCGCTCGTCGCCGCTGCCACCGGGAGTGAATCCGCTCCCGCGGCAGCGGATTTCTTTCTTAGGTGTAAACGTAACATAAGGCGGGGCAGCCCCGTCTGTTGCGGCCTCTCCGTCATTGTTTCTCGACCCTTATCACAGGAGGGGGATCGATGTCCGCACGGGTTTGCGCAGCCGCCTTCCTCGCAGCAGTTCGCCTGGAGACCAACCATCTTCAACAGGACATGCCCTGTAATTTAATAAGCCAAATCCCGTACCTGTCAATTTTCTCTGATTACCCAGGTGACTCCCGACTTTTGACCAGTTTGTAAGGTTGTACGCTTGATCCCCTTCCTTTGTTCCCGCACTTAAACCATGAGTTTTTGCCGTCGCAACAGATGGCTGCATTGATAGCAAGGCCCGGCTGTATCTCGCTAGCATGAGCAGTGCAATGTAAATGTTATGAAGTTGTCTTCATGCACATTTGTTGCCAGTATTTCTTTTTAATACAGCGATCTCCCCCCCCCCCCCCTTGCTTAGACATTCTCCCGGATTGGGTTCCTCCGAATTTTGCAGATATGGGAGCCAAAAGCATTTGTTTGCAACTTTTGTTTTCTTTAGGGTAGGTTTAATTATTTGCACACCCTTTTCCACGAGCTCGATAGATTGAGGGCATTGCCGGCTGGATGTAACATGTTTGAAATCGTAAAGCTTTGTTAAATGCGCACACTCGTGGCTGCTAAACTATGGGCCGTTGTTTGAGCAGACCTCAGTTGGGATGCTGTATCTCGAAAATATAGCCCCCGTCTATCGATTACTGAACTGGCTGTTGTGTCGGGTAGCAGCTGCAACTCTGGGAAATTGGACATTGAATCGTAGGCGCACTGATAGTGTCTTCCGGAGTCTTGAGAGAGATTGACACCGACACGGTGCCATGGTTGAGAAAGCGTTGGTTAGCGGATAATGACGCGGCACTGTTTGGTGCTTCGGTGAAGATCTAATATCGTGTTACCCGTGTAGGGCCTAAATTTAAATAATTGCTCATGTGGATGCGTCGTCTGCTCTACGCAGATGTTGGGAAGCATGGATCACCACGACGGATGCGTTTCCGGGTGAACTGCACTATTTATGTTGAATATTTGTTTATTTTAAAATTGACGTATTGGTTCACCATCGTGGGAATTCAACATAACAATCAATTCTATCCCGGATAACATAATACTAGTACTGTGGGCTGTGAAATTGCAGGTTTTATACAGTTTTTGTAACTTTTTGCGTTTGCAGTAATATAAATATTTCGCATGAAGAGGATTTAGTGCTGTATTGGAAATAGACCTATTGCTATATAACCCAAGCATCAAGGAGAATGCATGGATTGGTGTTCCACGCGCCGCACGTGCTGGCCTCATCAGTAGTAATTTTTTAAAGCAAAAACCTAAAACAAATTGTATGTTGCACGCGCGTTCGTCAACGTTTTATTTTGGTTATTTACTTCGAATGGTATATACGGGGAAGGCGTGCGCGTGTGGCGCGTGGAACACCAATTCCTGCATTCTCCTTGATGCTTGGGTAATAAAGCAAATGGTCTATTACCGTGCTATTGAGTTTCGCTGCAGCAAATGCTTCCCATTACTGTGCCCTGGTGTGGGTAATGTTTGCGGAGTCGGAACAATTTTACTACGTTGAGTTGAGATGAGAGTGCCTCTTCTAGTTACGATCCATAAACTGTTCGTTGGCAGGACAAGTGGAACAAACTGTTCTAATTTATCTGCCGCGAGTGGAACAAACGAGTGTACCCGAGCAACGCAGTAGCGTGAGTGTTATTAGATGCTTTTCTCAGTAGTGGGTATTCACCGGCTTCAATCTTCTCGGCGATGGCCGCGGACGTCAATAGGCTAATATTATAAATTTATGGCTAAACAAGATTCTATTCAAAAATAGTAGACTATGAAACTCCAAAATACGACCCGCACCAAGGTACAGACAGTATCGGCAACAGCAACTCTTTTTCACTGATGAGAACTAGCGACTCACACGAGACTTTCCGATCGCCCTCCGAACTCACCTAATGCATATCGGGACTGGGCAGTTCATCGATTAACCTCAGATTATCTGAACCGGAATCTTGTGCTCGAGAAAGTCCGGAAAAAGTAACAAATGCATGTTTCACTATTTCTGACGTATTTCTTTCTTTTAGGACACGGGCTTTCACGGCAAACCACTTCAGCCTGCGTGTGATTGTCATCGAGGGTATTATACTGTTAAAATAATAAGTTAAAAATTACTTCACATTAAGAGGCTTCCCGTGTTCATGTTTCTGTAGGCGTCGTAACTGGAAGTTTAAAATGGGAATGCCATATGCCATTTATGACATAGTAAAAATAGTAAACAATGTGTAGTTTTAACTTGTTTCATGTAATATAACTGAAAAAAATATCAGTTAACGGATTTATTAACTGAGTAATATAATAAAAAGTGGCGATCGGTCGGATGAATTTGCTAATGAAGCCCCAGCTCCAATCAAGATTTACGTTATATGAAAGCTATGGATTGTGCGAGACAACAAAACTATGTAGGACCAAAGGTTCTACAAACCACGGCACTAAGATTATGGAAGCATCCGACTTAATATATATCGCTTTGCTGAATTTCCACACGTGTGAAACGACACAACAGAACATTGAGTAAGAAGAAAGGACAACAAACAACAAGCATTTCCTAAGTAGGGTCCAGCTCAGCCGGAAAAGCGCTGCGGTCGTCCAGATCCATGCTTCTGTAGGTGCGCCTTCGGCACACGACGCACGGCGGTAACCCCGCTTCAGCATGTTTCCCATCTCGGCCGCACGGTGGCGACATGGTTCGATCTCGAGGCGAATAGCTACGAGATGTTCGATTGTCGGTGATGCGATACGACGCGGCGCCGAGGTGTCTACGTTTCTGCGAAACAGCCTGAATCGCGATTTAGATACGTAAGAAGTCGCTCTCACTTGGGGGTATGCTTATTATTCCTTGGGAAGATGGCTAAGAGCTTGCTCCTCATTAGAGGAGCTCAAGGCAGACGACGAGTAAGGGCGAAAAAAAGAGCAATGAGCTCGAGATATTCCAATATTCGAAACGGTACCCGATGGAGGCTCGTCTGCGATCTCGGGTAGCTGATTACATATGGTGTCATCATTATAGGATCGCGGACGACGAAAGTGGAAGAAAAGAGCACGACGATTTATTCAAAAAGCTTGAAATTTGCGACATTCGCGGACATGCCCTACTGCTTTTAAAGACATACCTACAACATAGCTGCAGCAAGCCTGTGGTTGCTGGTAGCTAGTTGGGTGTTCTTAGGCTGGACTGATGATGTCTGCCGCATAGCAGACGAAACGTCTACTTATAAATTCTTGGTATTGTTATGCAAGTCGGAGGTATTTATTTTTTATCATGAATCCCGGCTTTTGAAACATTTTTACATCACCAGATAAAATATGTTAACATTGACGTTAATTATTTCACTGCAATGTCTATTACGTCAGCTGTTCCACGAGGAAGCATATTGGGAACTCTACTTTTAATTTGTACATGAATGATATAATCAAAGTTAATAATAAGGCGAAATTTGTATTATACGCAGATGATAAAGCATATTTCTTTCTCCGGAGACATGTGACGGATTCATTGAAATGTTAAACTTCACTTTATCAATTATAAAAAGCTGGGGGGTCAGCAGTTCATTGAAGATTAGTATTAATAAAACGAAGGCAGTGAATTTTTGACCAAAAATTAAGCCTCTCGTTTTATCGAAAGTTCTCCTCTATTACTCCTCTCACATCGAAATCGTTAGTTGTTTGAAAAATCTAGGTGTGTTTTTAGTGTGAAAATGATCTGGGATAGTCATGTAAACTATATTATTCCAAAGGTTGCTTGAAAAGTGGGGATTGTAAATCGCTACCGATCTGTTTTACCTACAAGCGTTCAATTTTAATGTATAAATCTCTATTCTACTTACATTTAACGTATTGTCATCTATTTTGGTGCACAACAACGACTTATATTAAAAAAACTGTTTGCTGCAGAAGAAATATTGAGGGTAATATGTAATGTGCCAAAAGACTTCCATTCTGCCGAAATGTTTTTAAGAGCCGTAAGAGAATTAATATCCATAAGTTATCACTACAGACTTGGTACTAGTTTTAAAAGTAAAAAAAAAAAGATAAGGGGCTCGGGATTTCTAGAAAGACTCGCGTTTTTTTGCGGGAACTTTCGTTACTGTATTCTACCCATAAAGTAGAGAAATAAATGATGGTCACACAGCGAAAAAATTATGGCTATCAAATGTTAAATTTCACAGTCTCTCACGTGCTAAATAGTGTTTGCATTGAGAATACTGAATTTGACAGTTCATCTTTCAAGGACATGCGCTTATATTTTGTGTGATTATTATCTTTGTTTTACGTTTTGTATTTAGTAAACTTTGGTTTGTCCAGATATGAACCGTAGATGTGCAAAGTTTCTACTGTATGAGCTGTCTTTTGTATATTTTCCGCATTTTTGCTGCCGACCAGTGTACGGGGCCCGAGGACCAGTCAAGCTGCCTACTGCATCTTTTTTCGTTTTGGGCCCCATATCATATTCGATGGAAATAAAACTCGAGATATTCCCACTAAGGCGTGTTTTGTGTCCAGGTTAGGTCCAGACACATCTGTGGCGGATCTTGAAAGTTTTGTAGCCCCTTTTCTGGACAGCAAACGCGTGAATGCTACCAAGCCGCCGACGAAATTTTACTCGTATTTATCGTCCCATCTTGCAGGTGAAAATTGAATTGTGACATTTTGAACAAGCCGGAGATATGGCCAGATAATTCGATTTTCCATCAGTTGTTTCGAATGCTTGACAGCTCTCGAGTGTATGTAGCCGCATCTCCAGCAACCTAAAATGCTGAGGTCATTTGAAGTGTACTCTCAAAATACGCGTGGCTTGCGTTCCAAGTCTTCCGAGTTTATTTCAAATATATTGTCTAGCTGCTGTGACATATTATGTTTAACAGAAACCTAGCTTTGTGCAGGCATCTCTGATAACAGTTATTTTCCTTCAGGTTATTCTGCGTTTCGCCAAGACAGAGACTATAATAGAAAGTGTATAACATTTGTGGGCGGTGTACTTGTTGCGGTGAAGTCTGGAGCTCAGTCTCTCCGTAGGAAGGATTTGTTTGGAGTCCAAAGAAGAGTGTGTGTTGGTTGAAACACCCGCGCCTGATGGCGTTATCTATTTCACCAGAAATTACTATTTTTCCTCCGATTTTCGACGGCAGAGCGTTCATTGAACACTTTGAAGTACTTCAAGAAAAGATCTACTTCCACAAGTTTCGCGTTCAAATTTACGTTGATTTTACTCTGCCAGTAATTGATTGTACTTCGGCATAGTTTCTTCTACAGCAAGGGTGATTTCGGTAAAGGCTTACTGGCTACTTTCCTTTTTAAGCTTTTTTTAATTTTCGTAAATATAACTGAATTTGGTATACTCATGGTAATTTGCTTGATATTTTATTTATTTATTTATTATAGCTCAAATGCCCCAAATAAAGGGTATTACATGAGAGTAGTACGAAACATCAAAAAATTTCTTCGATGAATGCCTTGAAATGGGCGGGGTTGGAGTGCAGCACGGCGTCGGTGGGCAGATCGTTACAATCCTTTGCTGTCTGGCAGAAAATTGAAAAAAGATGCGCAGTGCAGCGGGCATGGGAGGGATAGACAGCTTCCTGATGACTGATGCGTCATGAAACGCGGTGAGCTGGTGCGATAACAGAGCTGCCAAGTCATGAGTGATAAAACTTGTGAAAAATGCAGAGCCTGGAAATTTTGCGCGTGATTGGAGGTTAAGAAGATTAGCTTGAGATTTAAGTGCGGTGACACTGCTATGATAAGAGTAGTGTGAGTAGATGAATCTTGCTGCGCGATTTTGCGAGGTTTCGAGCGTTTTAGTAAGATTAGGTTGATGTGGGTCCCAAACAGCAAATGCATATTCTAGTTTGGGTCGGACTAGTAAGCGTAGGCTGCGACGGAGAATGCCAAGGACGCGATTGGCGTCATTAGCTGTGTTCGTTATGTGAGATGACCAAGTTAAATCGTTTGAAAAGGTAATGCCTAGGTATTTATTTGAAGGTACAGGAGATATGAGTGAACCACAAATAACGTAGTTAGGAGATTGGTAAAATTGCCTACGGTGAAAAGAAACAAGGGATATTTTGTTAGCATTCAAAGTCATAAGCCATCTAGCACACCAGGCCTCGATATGGTGAAGATCAGACTGCAGGGCGTGAACGTCAATGCTGTTATTTATAGGACGATAAACAACGCAGTCGTCTGCGAATAAGCATAGGTTAGATGAGATATTAGCAGGTAGGTCATTTATGTAAATTAAGAAAAGTAGGGGACCGAGAACAGTGCCCTGGGGCACTCCAGAAGCAACCGGGGATCAGGGCAAAGAGTGGTTATTAGCATGAACGAATTGTTGTCGGTTTGACAAGAAGTTACGAATCCAGTTACAGACTTAAGGGTCGAGGTTTAAACGCGAAAGTTTTAATAAGAGACGTTGGTGTGGAACTTTATCGAAAGCTTTTTCGAAATCTAGAAAGAGGGCATCCACAGTTATGTTATGATCAGCACTTGAACTTAGATCGTTAGTAAAAAGAGAAAGCTGGGTTTCACAAGAAAATCCTTTTAGGAAACCATGTTGGCTCGGATGAAAAAAATTAACAGACACTAAGAAATTTATAACGTGCGAGTAAATTATATGCTCCATTAATTTTGATGGAACACTGGTGACTGAAATTTTGCTGCGCGTTGCTAAAAAAACTAATTTTTTAGCAACGCGCAGCACGGTTTCCGCCGCAACTTCTCTTGTGAAACGCAGCTCCTATTTCTTACTAATGACCTTCCCCTAAACCTTGACTCCGGCTACCCCACTAGTGCTGTATTTCTGGATTTTGCCAAAGCTTTTGACAAAGTGCCACATAACCTCCTTTTGCTGAAACTTTCTATGCTAAAGATTGACCCTAATATACTAAAATGGATCGAATCATTCCTTCTTCAACGTCGTCAGTTTGTTTATGCTAACCACACCAAATCCTCTCTGTGCTCTGTTTCTTCTGGTGTTCCCCAGGGGACAGTACTCGGCCCATTGCTCTTCCTAATATATATTAATGACCTTCCTCTCAACATCTCTTCCACTGTGCGGCTTTTTGCCGATGACTGTGTAATCTACCGTAAGATAACCTCTACTGATGATATTGTAACGCTTCAGGACGACATTTCTAAAATTTCTGAATGGTGTAACACATGGCGCATGTCCTTAAATCCTAAGAAATGTCAATGCATGTGCTTTTCTCGTTCATTGTCAATTACCTATCCTGTATTTCTTTTGAACTCTGTCCCCATTGATTATACTAACCAATACAAATACTTAGGCTTGCATCTCACACCTAATCTATCATGGCATACTCATATCAAAACAATTATATCCTCAGCAAACCGCTCTCTAGGCTACATTCGCCGAAACTTTAGATCCTCACCTGAAAACCTAAAACGTATTTTGTATACCACTATCGTTAGGCCTAAATTAGAATATGCGTCTTCCATCTGGCATCCTCATCAGAAAAATTTAACAGACTCAATTGAATCCGTTCAGAACCGTGCTGCTCGCTTTATTTTTAATGACTATTCTCGTACCTCAAGTGTATCATCAATGAAGTCTCGTCTTAACCTTTCTCCACTTTCCTCCCGCCGTCGTAATTTCCCGTCTTTCTCTTCTTCATAAAGTCTTTTACACACCTTTCTTGAAAATGTCCCTTCTAAACCCGCCCACCTACATATCATCAAGACTGGACCATTCATGCAAGATCGCCCGTCCCAAGTCATCAAGTCAAGCACACCAGCATTCCCTCATCCCTGAAGCAGTTGTGGACTGGAATGACCTCCCGGACGCCATAGTTACCATACCCGACTCCAAGCAATTCCGACTAGCCCTTCAAAACCACTTGTACTAAACCCACTCCCCTCTATAACGCCCCCGAGGCATTGAGGGTATGTATAAATAAATAAATAAATAAATAAATAAATGGGACGATAACTGCTGCTTGAGGTTGGTGGACCTTTTTTGGCATGGGAACGATCTTGCTCACATTCCAGTCCAGTGGTACCACTCCAGATGAGAGAGATTGCAGAACAATGTGTGACAAAAGGACGCTTGTGGCACTTTTTGTGTTTTTTTATTATATTTGAATTGATGCCGTCAACACCTGCGGATGATGTTAGTTTGAAAGCTTCGATTGCTTTTAGGACTCCATTAGAATTAAAGTTTATGTTTGGCATAGCCGGGTGATCAGAATAAGGAAATTCAGGGAGATCGCCGGCTGGTCCTTGCGTAAAAACAGAACAAAAGGAGGAGTTCAATGTTTTGAAAATGTCATGTTTGGGAATAGGCGAGTTGTTCTGATGACATAATGATATGGGCTTTGATTGACCGGGGTTGATCATTTTCCAAAATTGCTTGGGATTGCTATGCAACATCGCGGGCAAAGTACAAGAAAAAACGTGCGTTTGCCTTGAGCAGCAAGAGAGAGAAACATTTTTTCGGTAGCATTGTATTTATCCCAATGCCCGCGTGCTGTTCGACAGTTTAGCTGATCTAAACTAAACTTTAAAGTACAGCTACTACTAAATGCTCTCTTATTTTATGGCAGCTCTCGTTTCCTAGCCTGCAGCCTAGTGAATCTCGCAACGTTGTTTTTGCAGGACGCATATCTCGTTGTGACCAGTAGATCACGTGGGACTCGGATCGCGGATCCGGAGCAATCTGGTTGACGACAGTGCAATGGCGTCCTCTGCGTCCACTTCAACGGCGTTCATCGAGCCTGCTGTGCCCACCAACTCGACTGTCGTCAAGGCTAAGTCTTCCACGGCCACACCGCAGGCTCTAGACACTCCAATAGTGCCCACCATGAAAACGGATATTGGCCTCAAGGCGATGCACGGTGGATGTGACTTCATGTTTTCCTCACGGACTGGCCAACTGTTCCGATGGCGGTGCGACAATCCCGGTTGCAGTGCAATGTTGAAAACGGGTAACTTAAATGGCCAACACTACTTGATCCATTCCGTGCCTCACGACGAAGAGGTGCACAAGCGCGGTTCTCCTTGTCCTCCTGGAGGCGGTGCTCAGACTCAGTGCACTCCGCGCGATGGTCGAAAGCGCAAGGCGGACTCTTGCGCGGACAAGGTAAAGAGATATCGCCTTTCCTGAATGCTCCTTGCAATGTAGACCCTTTTCAAAGGCCACGAAGCAACATTGGCGGTTTCCATTGCTTGGACACGATGCGCCTGATTGGTTCCGAGTTCACGCCGAACGATGACGTAGCCCTCGTGCCCAATCCATGCTCAGGGTGAGCAAGCAATGGCAGACAGGCGATGGCGCCGACTTTTGAAACGGGTCTATGGTGGAACAGGAAACATGGCAAAACGGGCATTTGTTTCCAGATACGTATGGGTGGAAACTAATATTGTACGTATTATAGACTTGTGCGCACGCTTCTGCGCAATACTCTCACATCTATCATAAGAGGGTCTACGAGGGTCTACGAGAGAAATCTCAAAACGATTTCTTCGCCTTGGTTGTTTGGTCAAAAGGAACCTCCGGCTAAATATTCGGTAGTCGCCGATTTTTTTTTTTTTTAAATTAGTTCACCACATCAAAGGGTTACAGAAACAAAATGACATGACCGCGAGCTCTCTAACTCTCGCTTCAAAATCGGCCAGCGAGAAGCGCACCGCGTATTGCGCTCGTGACGTTGAGGGCCTCTGCTTTGTGAAGGGTACTGTAGTTGCGAGCATTGCAGCTTGTTGGCGTCAGCGCGTGACAATCTCGCCTAGTAGTAATATCCGAGGACTGGACTCTGTCGTCATTCGCGGCCATGCCGGTCTTTTATGTGCTGCAAGCGTTCGGTTCACCGTGTTTGTTTCACACCGCACACAGCAATGACGACACCTGCAAGCTTTTCACTGGGTGCCATACTTGAGCACGTTATTCACAGCGCATCGGGGGGGGAGGGGAGGGGGGGGGAGAGAGGGGGGGGGGGGGAGGGAGGTATGGTATGGTTGACCTGGCAGAGGTCCCCGCATTCTCAGATCAAGCTTCTACCTATCGTCTGCTAACAACAGCGATCTTGATGGTGTGGAATGCACGTTACGGAAGCGATGTGGATCTCTTCGTCAAGGTTCGCGATTTCGTTCAAGCCCGACTTGTCTCTACACTTGCGCTGTACTTCCTTGTGTGGCGCTGGGGCGGCCGGCATTCGACTTCATAACTACATCGGCTTCCCAACTACCAGGTGGTATTGAGAAACCGTTTTATTCGTTTTAAAATTAGTTTTCGTGCATTTACGAGCGGAAACTGGTGTTTCTAAGGTGCTGGCAAATGTAGTTCCTGGCTAAATAAAGAAAGAGCTCAAATATATTTTCCATACCCGTTTATCGCCTCGTCAGAAATCAGCTGCGCGCAGACGGTTGCCTGCGCACCAAGGCTGGGCAGTATCGCGATACAAATACTGTATATCGCGTTAGCATCTTACTTTCGAGTATCTGTATCTCTGTATCAAGATACATTTGAAAATGTATTTGTATCTCATTAGTGAAATACATTTAGAATGTATCGCTTGTATCGCGATACTTTGCCAGACTTAGGTATCTCGTTACATTTGTGGCCCTTTTTAAGATAAATTTAAAGAATTAAAACATCGGTTTCATGCAAGTTGCTTCAAAATTTATAATATTAACCTGCCCTATAACATGATCCATCTAACCAACAAAGAAAAAATGGTTTAAAGAAGGTTACTTGCAAGAATAAGAAAATCAGGTCCTACCACAAGGACCTTCACTCTTTTTAATTTAGCAGAGCGAAGGGTGTAAATGAGTTGGGAAAACGTACGTACGGCCCTGTTGTCTAATCTCTCCACACAATAGGTGACTAAGACGCATATAAGACGATAATTTGAGATGCGCCCTCAAGGCAAAACAGGATTTATTTCGGGCAGACGCCTCTTGTCAAGCATGGTACGCAGTCTTTGCCGTTCTGTAACTGTGTGGTTCAACGGGTGGGACACGTTTTTTTAGCGGCATTAATGAGAAATAAAGAGTTCGAGGTATGGGGTAGTAAAAAAATGACACGAAAAGAGGAGCACAAGCATAAATTACCTTTCGCATTCGCCACGAACTGCACTCTCTCCAGGTAGCACCGTTCGGGAACAAATGTATTTCTATGAGTATCTGTATCTGTATTCTGGAATACTTTTCCGCCGTTATTGCAGAAGTATCTCAGGGACGTCCCGTTGCATAAAATACAAATGTACTATCGGGGAAAAATGAAATGCGAACAGAGGAGCGCGTGGCTCGCGGTACAGGCTGCGCCGCCTGGAAGTGAGCCTAGGGGCGAGGGTGCGTGGCCTACTCCGATGTGTTCATGCCCTTCGCTCTGCACTCCCCAACCTTCGGCAGTGCGCCTCTCAGTGCACTGAAAGCTGTCACCGCTATCTTTGCCTGCTCGGTGCGTGCGGCGAGCTTCTTCGCACCGCACGCGCTGAGCCAGCAAAGATATTCAGCGCACTAAGAGGCGCACTGCCGAAGCTTGGGGAGTGCAGAGCGAAGGGCATGAACACATCGGAGTAGGCCACGCACCCTCGCCCCTAGGCTCACTTCCAGGCGGCGCAGCCTGTACCGCGAGCCACGCGCTCCTCTGTTCGCATTTCATTTTCCCCGATAGTACCTCAGTATCTATATTTGGGCCCTAAAACACGTGTATCTCAGTATTTGTATTCCTGAATACTTTTTGGAGTATCTCTGCCCAGCCCTGCTGCGGACTATGGTCCGTTTCGCTTGATGTCCGACCAAAGCCGTCGCTACGATTCTTTGCAATCAATTAAGCAACGATAAAAGTGCATCGTCACGGCGTCTTTGTAGGCTCCCGCATCGGCGACAAATCACTCACGCACAATAAAGGCGCCGTGACCCTACGCTTTTTCCTTGCGTGATTGGTTTGGCCGGATATAGCAAACCCAGCAAGAAAACCAGCGCCGTGATGAGACTCTGCTTTTTGATTGATTGGCTCCATGGTAGCGTGGACTGCAATATTGTAGCGAATGACAGACGATGAGGAAGAAGAAAATGGGGTGAAGTAAGGATTTAATGGGGGCGAACTTGCGCCAGGAATGAAAACGAAGAGCAGACGCCGAGAAAGCAGCAAAGAGCGTCGACGGCGGCAGAAGCAAGCGACGGTTCGTCGGCGTAACAGCTGAACGCGAGAGAGAATCCGTGAATAAATTGGCAATACGGCTCCCGGCTCTATATCTACTACGCTCGTCATCTCGAACATTCGACTTACAATGTTCGTGGAAGAACGAGGGCGAGACTGACAGGGCAAGGTCATTCTGGCCTCCTTTACGTTTACGCTCGGGGTGAGGGTGTACGGGAAACTTGTAGATGAACGGAGGAGTGTATCTTCTCGATCATGCATCAGGCAATATGACTTAAGTATAATTATGTTGAACTAGGTGGGACCCGTCGCCCATGATCGCTAGCGGTAAAAGTGTGATGGAGGAAGTATGACTTGCCGCAAAATATCGCCTACAAACTAAGTGTGCTGGACTAATTAAGTATGACACTCTGCCGACGGTTTCCTATGAACTAAGTATGCTGGACAAAGTAAGACTTGCCGTCGACTAGGTTCGCTGGACTAAGTATCACTCGAATTGACACCGGTATTCCAGTATGCATTCCGCCAGAAAAATATGGGGTTATCAACACCATTTGTCACCGCTAGATTCATTGAGCAGATTCTATGCAAAGCTATGCTTCACTTCGTTCTGGGTGTATAGTATAGTACCTCATAAAATCGGTTCACAGGCCTGCAACTTTGCATGCCCTTGTTCTATATGGCTACAAGCACCACCTGCAAATATCACGCCGATTTAGTGAGCGGTTCAAAAGTTCACATTCCCAGGTAGTGTCCCCCCTGAATATTTCTTCCGACACAACCTTACCTCCAAGACGGCGTCATTTGCACAACCTAAATAGACACTGACAACCCCCCCCCCCCCCCATTTTTTTTTCTTTTTTGTCAGGCGATTTATTATGGTGTCGGAATACTGCCCAATTAATATTTTGTTACAGAGTCACGTATCTTTTTAATAAAGCCAAAAAAAACGCAACTGCTCGAAACCGAAACCGAAACTCCCGCACCGCACGGGGGGTGTGGAGAGGATAGTGAGACTGGCGGAAGTCACGTGGCTACACCCGACCGTGCGGGTTTTTTTTTTTTTTTTTTCTCCACACGTAGCAGACGAAATGCGTTCGTTCGCCGTGCCACTGTAGCCGTGCGATTCCTTTGCAGTTATATTTGTTCCGCTCGCTGTTCTGTACTTCAAGATGAGTTGTTTTGTACATTTAAGTGTTGACAATTAGTAGTGAGTGCCCGAGTGCCGTGGTGAATCCCCGTAATAGACCCTTTCCGAAATTCAGTGCCATCTGGTGGTTTGTAAAGCAGTTAAGGTTTTGCCATATCAATGGCGGAAATGAACTTGTATCGGCACCGTCACTTTCGCAAGTCAACGGCACGCGAGGGATTGTTCAGTGTGAGTTCTTTCTCGATCACTTCCAGTTCGATGGTGACCAAGAACCTGCATTCAGAACAAAGCTCCAACCCACTCAGATGCCTTGAGAAAATTCTATACACCAAACTGCTTTAAAGCCGATTGTGTGCCGCCCACAGATTGACTGAATCTGAGTTATTAGAAATAAACGCTTACGAAGCTCTTGTGTTCCATTCCTACCTCGCGTCGTACTGCCCCCCCCCCCGAATGTACAGGCCTCGCAAGATCCGCATAGGAGCATCTTCAACGTCTTCCTTTATCAGTCACTAGAAGGCCGCCATTGGTATGGCACAGATGCCGTTCCACAGATGATGATAGTGAACAAAGTGGCCGAGACTGAATTTCGGAAAGGGTCTATTGGCTCCGAAAAGAATACTCCCAAGATGTTGCGTGAAGAGTTGCCTCACTTGTCCTGCATCTGAAAGTGGCATTGTGCGGCAGAGTGCGCAATTTTCCGATTCCTGTAGAACAGTTACGCGAAGCTCGGAAAGCGGACGCTACCCGAATCATATGCTACTTGCATTTTGTGAAAAGTGACTACATTGAGTTCGCAGGTGTCAAAAATGAAATCCCATACCATTTAGTTCAGCGACGTATCGTCCAAAATAATTGTTTTTTTCGGTGATAATTGTAAAAAAAAAAAGAAATGTGAACATCGCAATACGCGTGACAAAAAAAAGATACACCCACACCAGGGATTGAACCCGTGTCCTCTGCGTGTAAAGCGGACGTCTTTCCACTGAGCTACCGAAGGAACTCTATCATGCGTAGTAATGCGGCGGGTAGACTGTATGTCTGAACATAGGTCTGAAGTTTGCTGCCGATTTCCCTTCAATACATGCATTCCCGGCTTGAAGTCCGGCAGCACCACGCATAGGCCACATTCGCACCTCGTAAAGAAACCGTACGCGTGCGTATTCAACTCGAAGTACGCACTTCGTGCTTGACGTTTGAACGAGCGATGCCTTCAGCCACGAGAAGGGACGACGGCTCGGCGACGTCTTCGTGCCATCGGCTTGCTGGTCGGGCGTGTCGTACGGGATGATTATCAGTTCTTTTGATCGGTCCAGAATTTCTCTTTCGAGGGAAGACAGAATTCGCCGGTACTGTGAACGACAGTTCTGAAGTAGAGGTCCAACGCCCGACGTCCGCTGCCATCCGCTAGTCCCACGATACGTGAAACGACGCCATGTTGAGAATTTTCAGTGAACGCACAGAATGCTTCAGGTAGTCTGTGCTACCTTTTTTTTTCAATCAACGTATTTGTAGCTTTTTGGAAGCCACAAAAAATGTGTTTCACATTTTTTTTTTCTATTTTTAATATTGACTGTGTGCCTTCAATGACCCACGACTTGGATTAAATTTGGTGGTCGCGTCGAGACCTTAGAAAGCGGCCCGTGACCACGGGAAAGAGAGTGAGCGCGACTCAAACCAGGCCAATTCTCGATCGGCGGTTTTCGGGCGGAAAGAAACCGAATTTTGAACCGCAAATTCTGTTCTGGGTAGTTGGGCTCTCATATGTCACGTACAACTAAAAACCTCGGCGAGCATAAGTACCCTGTCAGTGTCCCTTTAAGAACTCCGTCAACTCCGGCGGAAACCCAGACAACTCAGGCGATTCGGCTAGGGCAGTGGTTCTCAACCATCGGTGTTTCGCGGACCCCTTGTGGATCGACGGAGATGATGGAGGACCCCGTTGGTGGTGAGGGTAGAAAAAATGTGTAGGTTAAATATAACATTGATTTAATAAATGGATATGACTAAGGTCTAGTGTGCAGTAGACCTCTTATAATTACATATACACAAGAAAACTCGCCCGAAAACTGAAACATTTCTTCTCGACCTGAAAAAAGACAACTTCTATTGCCGGGCTTGACTGATGAGGCAAGGCTTCGCGGACCCCAAGAATGCCTTCGTGGACCCCGAAGGGTCCGCGGACCCCTATTTGAGAACCACTGGGCTAGGGTGTCACGTCAGTAAACGTCATTTCCTTCTGGCATTCTGATTGGCTGCGGTGGCACGGAATCTTCTTTTGCGCGGGAAAAATCAGTCCCGTACCGATCGCTCTCGCCGTCGAATATTCCGTCAGCGGCGAGCCAATTTCGCCGCCCGGCATCAAATTCCCCGTGGATCCGCCCGCGGATCCGCAAGTGTGAACGCGCCATCACGTGGTCGACGCCCCGGTGACAGGGAGGAGCGTAGAAGACATTGCGCGTAGCCTTTTATACACTATATGCAAAAAGAAGTGCCATGTAGCGTGCGTGGGATCAGTTTTCGAGTTTTCGCCACATTAAAAGGTTCTCGTAAGA
The DNA here is from genome assembly GCA_013358835.2 of Ixodes persulcatus. Classification (NCBI taxonomy): domain Eukaryota; kingdom Metazoa; phylum Arthropoda; class Arachnida; order Ixodida; family Ixodidae; genus Ixodes; species Ixodes persulcatus. The sequence goes on from JABSTQ010007402.1 coordinate 78,580, forward strand.
GCCCTTCGCGGGGCGTCTTCGATAAACACCGTGCACTTGCCTGGATAGCCTGTATCATTGGTTCAGTGACGAGTCTTGCGACATCGCTGCTGGGAATTCCTTTTCCACAATATCGTCGCCATCTTTCGTTTCTTTGTTATACCAAAGCTAAACAGAAATTCATTGAATGCACTAATACATTGTCCTAAAATCGTGAAAACAGCTTTGAATGCCGATTTTCCGTGTCCACAAGAGCACGATTCCTCCAATATGGCGGCTTCTAATGTCATGATGATGGTGGCTTCCAAGACTTTTGCTTACGGTCTATTACGTTGGGCTTCATGGCATTGGGCGAAGATCGCATATACTGCCCGTCCGTGAATTTCAATTGAAAATTCGTTCTCTCTTTGTGTGCCACATGACCTTCATTTTTGCCGTGTATTTTCTTGTCCAGCCCCGGGAGACCGTCAATTGCGACGCACAGGTCCCGGCAAAGAAGTGCACAGGCCGCCCCCTGCCCATAGGAGGGGCGTTCAGCCGCACGCCGCACATGCAAGGAACACTGCCAGGGAATGCTGAAGTCGCAGCGGGCGACAACAGCAAGTGAGCCCCCCCCCCCCCCCCCCTCCGTTTCGTTCTGACTGTTGTTGCCGTCTTTAATCCTCCCGAGAATATAACTCGCCGGGGCGTACAACTCGGGGGTGCTACAAATCCTTGAACCGACCTCGCTCAATCAACTGAAACACAGAATATCACAAAAAAAAAAGAAACATTTTTTTTTTTTATTTTAAAAATGAACTAGGTATCGCCGAACGCTCATTCTCCGGGGCTCTATGGCACCAGAAACCGAAAGCGGGCAAAAATGGGCTCATGTTTCAGTTTTGGTTTCGAGCAGTTGGGTTTTTTGGCTTCATTAAAAATATACGTGACTCTGTAGCAAAATATTCATTGGGTAGTCTCCTCGCACCATATTAAATCACCTAGCAAACAATAAAAAAAAACTTGGGGGCGTTTCATTGTCTCTTTAGAGAAAAAAGATGAAAAGGGTATAACCCCCTCCCGTAAGGGAGTTCCACAACTGAGTTGATCCTATAACGTTGTCTGCGGCATACATCTCACACCATATAACATAATTGTTTTTTTTTTCCCCCGCAGGATGCAAACGTCGTCTTTGGTGTTTTGCAACGGGCGCCAGCAAGAGGCTGTGGCGTCAAAGAGCCGATCTGTGATTGGAAAGATAATGGAGGCACGCAAAGGCTAGCTACTTTTCTCTCTACCCACTGTCTCCTTCCAATCAGAGCGTGGTCTGCTCGTCGCCCAGGGTTGGGTGTTTAAACGCAGGACGTTGGCGTGCGGCGTTCGAAAGCCAGCCCTTGCGCGAGGAGCAGACGACGTTCTTGCTCGTTCTGATTGGAGGGAGACAGGGGGTAGAGACCAAGGCAGTTAGCCTTTGCGTCTACCCACTATAATTCCAATCAGAGCTCGGCGCTTTGAGGTCTGCACATGCTCTCCTCTCCTACTATTCCTCTCCGTATAGCTGACGTTATGAGATTGCCTCAGTTCTGGAACTCTCGCGGAGGGGAGTATCAACTCCTTCTCCTCCTCAAGTCCGCCACCCTTCATTTGAAGCACTATTTAGGGCAGGGGTCTCAAACACGCGACCAACAGGCATCCCGAGTAGTGCTAATGGCTTGTACCATAAGAGCCTCATGTTGTCGATTCCTTCATTTCCTCTAAGTGTTGTTTCGTTTTCAGTTTTCTTCCGACTTGGTTCTTATGTTAATCTCCGGTACGGCAATCCCACTGCTAGGCTACAAGCACTTGTCTCTTGCTCAAGGACACACCTCGGATGAATAAACTTTTACGTGGCAGCAGTAACTGTCAAATCTTACGAGCGTGAGACTCTCCCCTTCGCTGCTGCATGCCCTAAGTTCAAATGATAAATAGGTGGGCAAAAAAAAATAATCCGAGGATACCTAAGCATTTCTTATCACTTGTGAATGCGGAAGCATGAATCTGGAATTGAACGCCGCTGAGTGCTCCGGTGGCAGCGCGCCCGCTCCTCCGCGGATGAAAACAGCGGAGGAGCAGGGTGCTCCTCCGCGACGCGACATGGCTGAAAGCCGAGCGTAGAACACGTGAGGAGCGGTAAAGTCCATGTATCTGGGAAAAGTGTCGCATTCTCTTTCCTTCTCCTCTAAAAACCCTCCTTACCCCACATCTAACTTCGTGTTTGCGACGGAGTTTCCCTCTGGAATTTCCCAAGCGTCTCGACGTCTCGGTCAGCTGAGGCGGTCGAGATGCCGATCGTGTGGACTTTTCTCGTCAGACAAGTGTGGCAATGACCTCATTTAGAGCCCGCGAATTCGTATCGGACCGTCCTGAAGCCGCTCTACATCTGTTCGTCCAACCGCGGATCCCAAAAGTGCTTTGGATAATCGTCCCTACCGAGTTGCATTAGGTCAGTGTCTCGTGAGTGTTCGGCTTCACAGCTGGAGCGGGCGAGTTGCCGATCGTGTAGACTTTTCTCGTCATATAAGTTTGCAATGATCTCATTTAGAGCCTGCATTCGTATCCGACCGTCCTGAAGCCGCTCTAGATCTGTTCGTCCAACCGCGGATCCCAAAAGTGCTTTGGATAATCGTCCCTACCGAGTTGCATTAGGTCAGTGTCTCGTGAGTGTTCGGCTTCACAGCTGGAGCGGGCGAGTTGCCGATCGTGTGGACTTTTCTCGTCATATAAGTGTGGCAATGATCTCATTTAGAGCCTGCATTCGTATCCGACCGCCCTGAAGCCGCTCTAGATCTGTTCGTCCAACCGCGGATCCCAAAAGTGCTTTGGATAATCGTCCCTACCGAGTTGCATTAGGTCAGTGTCTCGTGAGTGTTCGGCTTCACAGCTGGAGCGGGCGAGTTACCGATCGTGTGGACTTTTCCTGTCATATAAGTGTGGCAATGATCTCATTTAGAGCCTGCATTCGTATCCGACCGTCCTGAAGCCGCTGTAGATCTGTTCGTCCAACCGTGGATCCCAAAAGTGCTTTGGATAATCGTTCCCACCGAGTTGCATTAGGTCAGTGTCTCGTGAGTGTTCGGCCTCTCAGCTGGAGTGGGCGAGTTGCGGATCGTGTGGACTTTTCCTGTCATATAAGCGTGGCAATGACCTCATTTAGGGCCTGCATTCGTATCCGACCGTCCTGAAGCCACTCTAGATCTGTTCGTCCAACCGTGGATCCCGAAAGTGCTTTGGATAATCGTCCCTACCGAGTTGCATTAGGTCAGTGTCTCGTGAGTGTTCGGCTTCACAGCTGGAGCGGGCGAGTTACCGATCGTGTGGACTTTTCCTGTCATATAAGTGTGGCAATGATCTCATTTAGAGCCTGCATTCGTATCCGACCGTCCTGAAGCCGCTGTAGATCTGTTCGTCCAACCGTGGATCCCAAAAGTGCTTTGGATAATCGTTCCCACCGAGTTGCATTAGGTCAGTGTCTCGTGAGTGTTCGGCTTCACAGCTGGAGCGGGCGAGTTACCGATCGTGTGGACTTTTCCTGTCATATAAGTGTGGCAATGATCTCATTTAGAGCCTGCATTCGTATCCGACCGTCCTGAAGCCGCTGTAGATCTGTTCGTCCAACCGTGGATCCCAAAAGTGCTTTGGATAATCGTCCCTACCGAGTTGCATTAGGTCAGTGTCTCGTGAGTGTTCGGCTTCACAGCTGGAGCGGGCGAGTTACCGATCGTGTGGACTTTTCCTGTCATATAAGTGTGGCAATGATCTCATTTAGAGCCTGCATTCGTATCCGACCGTCCTGAAGCCGCTGTAGATCTGTTCGTCCAACCGTGGATCCCAAAAGTGCTTTGGATAATCGTTCCCACCGAGTTGCATTAGGTCAGTGTCTCGTGAGTGTTCGGCCTCTCAGCTGGAGTGGGCGAGTTGCGGATCGTGTGGACTTTTCCTGTCATATAAGTGTGGCAATGACCTCATTTAGGGCCTGCATTCGTATCCGACCGTCCTGAAGCCACTCTAGATCTGTTCGTCCAACCCTGGATCCCGAAAGTGCTTTGGATAATCGTCCCTACCGAGTTGCATTAGGTCAGTGTCTCGTGAGTGTTCGGCTTCACAGCTGGAGCGGGCGAGTTACCGATCGTGTGGACTTTTCCTGTCATATAAGTGTGGCAATGATCTCATTTAGAGCCTGCATTCGTATCCGACCGTCCTGAAGCCGCTGTAGATCTGTTCGTCCAACCGTGGATCCCAAAAGTGCTTTGGATAATCGTTCCCACCGAGTTGCATTAGGTCAGTGTCTCGTGAGTGTTCGGCCTCTCAGCTGGAGTGGGCGAGTTGCGGATCGTGTGGACTTTTCCTGTCATATAAGTGTGGCAATGACCTCATTTAGGGCCTGCATTCGTATCCGACCGTCCTGAAGCCACTCTAGATCTGTTCGTCCAACCCTGGATCCCGAAAGTGCTTTGGATAATCGTCCCTACCGAGTTGCATTAGGTCAGTGTCTCGTGAGTGTTCGGCTTCACAGCTGGAGCGGGCGAGTTGCCGATCGTGTGGACTTCTCTTATCATACAAGTGTGGCAATGATCTCATTTAGAGCCCGCATTCGCATCTGACCGTCCTGAAGCCACTCTAGATCTGTTCGTCCAACCGTGCGTCCCGAAAGTACTTTGGATATTCGTCCCTACCGAGTTGCATTAGGTCAGTGTCTTGTGAGTGTTCGGCTTCACGGGAATTGCAAGTCGTTTTTAATCATCATATATAACCGCCAAATTGTAATTTTATTCTCCACGATTTCAAATGATTGACTACTTTTTTAATACGTATCCTTGGCGAGCTTTCGGGAGGGCTTGGCCTACGGGGGCTAAAAACAATTTGGCGGCCTAGAAAGCAAGATACTATTTTCTTTCTAATCGGGGATGTGTTGATGTGGTTGACGCTAAGCTAGCACTTTTAAGCTGCCTGCAGTACTAGTAATGATAAAAATCGCTACGTATTTCTGTGCATGCTGTAAAAATTTGCGACACCGCGGGCCTTTCGCTACGGGGCTACGCGGTGCCGCTACTTTTCCGAGCGTATAATAAATACTATTTTCGTTATTTTATTTGATGAAACAGTTTTTTAGAAATGAAAACTCCGTTTTCGCTTAGTTTTATTACTCCGTAATTTTATCAGAGTGTCTGTATATTTTCTGTTGATCGTTCATACAAAAAAAAGCCAGGTTTAATTACGATTTACGCTGCTTTTAGACTCCTGGGCCAGCGTCCTGGTGCAGACTTGGAAACTAGCGCTCGGTTTCAGCACCTAGTTCTCGAGTCAAGCAAATGCTGGTTGTTTCAGTAAAAGGGAATGAGGCAAAAATAAGTCAAATCACACCCAGAGAACAATGCAAAATAAGCGAATGCGAGATTAAAATCTCCATGAAAATACACAAGCACAGAGGATGTTAAAACGAAGAAAATCAGTCACAATTTTATTTCTTTCACAAAACTGCCAGCCAAGTAAAAGGCCACGGCAGGAGCATTCACTAGAAGTAGAACACATGCTGAGTACATAACAAAAGAGATCACAGAATGAAAAAAGATGATAAATGGCACGGAGACACACAATCAAAATGCTTTCTTAACTCTTCACAAATGTGCGGGTAGCTTCACTGACAGGTGCAGTCACTTTTACATATCATAATATACTTCTAAAGCCCTTACACCTTCTAATGCTGTTACTGGTACGGTACACCTGTAGACAATAAATTGTACAAACCACATAGAATTAAACATCGAGCTGCTTGATGAGACGGGTCTGCAGGTATCCGACTTCAGATGCATACTTAAGATAGGGATGCACGAATGTGTTATATGCTGCAAGTTTGCTCATCTTGTATGCTAAAGAATCCATCAGCTTGTGCATTATGTCTGACACAAACTTGAAGTCCTGTAGATGCCAATGAAGTGTGTATTCTACAGGCAAATGCTACCCCAATTCCCCAGTACCGCATTAAAACCACGGGAAACACAAGAAAGATGAATCTTAAAAACTTTCTCGAGGATCCCTTTATTCCATACAGTCCCCTTCATAGTAAACTTTTCGAGACACTTAAGTTGATCTGCAACGAGAAAGCGCTCAAGTCCAAATTGTAAATTGTTCTCTTCACGTTGCAACTGATACTACTGTCATTTTGCCAATATAAGTTTTATCTGCATTGATTATAGTTCTTTGTAGCTCTTTATTATTCATCAGTACACCAAAAAAAACTGGCATTCTGATGATACCGCCTGATATCAAGTGTAAACAGTGTGCCTGAAAAAGAAAAAAAAAAGATTATTACTTTAGTCTTGTTAAGTGGCTAACAGTGAGACGATAAGATCGGATGTAAGTAACAGTGTGTAACTGTCTGCACTCTGCCAGGAAATATACAGCAGTCGAAAATGAAAACTCATCAGCTGTTGCTGCGGCAATCTGTCCAGGACAAGCTGGAGAAGCAAGGGCCTCGAGGGCGCTGCTCAGACCTTGCTCGGGCAGCCATGGGACGGCACACACTTCTAGAACGAATAAATGAACAGAGACAACAGTCGTTGTAGGTGTGCCTCGGTCGACCTGGAGACAGTATCATTGTGCTAAACTCACCTGCAGCTTGGGGGGGGGGAGGTTGCCGAAACAGGCTGCTCTGGGGAAGCTGGGAAAGTTGGGTTCGGTACAGCACCGCTTGGAACTTGCTGGGGGGCCTCAGGAGGACACACTTGCCTAGAATCAACAAAGACGGCACTAGTGGTAGGTGATCCTCAGTTGACCAGAAAAGAGTATCGGACTGCCAAACTCACCAATAGCTGTGGTCACTGCGGCAGATTTCCGAGGGAAAAGCTCCGCTTGGACCTCGCTGGGGGCTCTCGGGAGGACACACACTCCTAGAATGGACAGAGATGGCACAAGTGGTAGATAGGCCTCGGTCGACCACGAAACAGTATCGGACAGCCAAACTAAAGAGCAGCTGCGGTTGCTGCAGCAGTCTGTCCTGGGGATGTTTCAGTACTGTGGGCACTACCTTGTGGTGTACTATTAGGTTTTGCTGGGCTTGCCTCGGGGACTTTAGGGAGGCAACCAAAACAAACAAATGGAACTGCATTTTGTAAAAGAGGCATCTAAAATCATCAGTTTGTGCATCGAATTTGTATCATAAAACTGATGCAACGTGTGTCACTGAAGAAAAAAAAATATATATATTGGGAGATGTTGTACATACCATGCATATTTCCAGTTCCCTTGCAGTGGTGGTTTACTCTCATGGTTGTAGGTAACGAAAAACGAAATGTTTGGGAGAGCATCTTTCCTCAATTTTTTGCTCTCCTTTGTTTTGCATGATTAGTGTTTTGAATTGGTCGATACTGAAGTGGTCCTGTAATAGATTAAAGAGATCGGACTTTAGTCGAGAGCACATCGTGTATCGCCACCTCAAACGCCCGTTTCTGCAGATCCTAGGTTAGCCTGCCAAAGACCTGCACGTGAAGTTTGCGGGCTGTCAAAGCTGCTGGCGCGAGTGTGGGGTTGATCTCAAATGTTTTATTTGCTTGCGTTTTTCGTTTCAATAAGACTACGAACGAAGGAGACCCTATTGACGCTACGAGAGCGAACGCACTTTAAGCGGGCTAACCACACACGCTCGACCAGTAAGAGCGTCGTCAGAGAAAACATACTCCTCTGCTTGTCACACTGGCTGCGCTCGCACTTATATTGAAACGGAGTATAGTTACAGCCCAATGCTCGGGTCCGCAGCTGCGGCAGTGTTACAAGCTATCTGTGCGAAACAAAGTATGGTACGCGAGCACGTACGCAACACTTGACGAGAGCGCGTACTCCGCACGCACCCGTAATTGGGAGCGACGCCGATGGCACAAGCACGAGCAGGAGCAGGCCTAGGGTGCCTTCATGTGCGCTTTGCTTAGGGTGGAGACTTCTGGCCTTTTTGTCCCACACTTTTATTTTTTTTTTGTTCAGAAGCGCGTGACAGAGCGTGTCCCTGCACGCGCTTGTGGCGCTGACTGTGCTATGGCGACATTTTGTTTTCGTCGATTTCTTTGTACTTTACCCGTGGGCGCGTGCTGTCGGCATCGGGTACTACAAAGGGTGGCATCACCCTAAACAGGACATTGAGGCACCCTAAGCAGGCCGTTTGAAAGACTTAAGGCCCCGACGCACAGTTGCGTTTGAGAGTGTTTCACTGCGTTGTGACTGCGAGATCGCGGGACATCAATACTGATTTTATCCCCTGCCAAGCAATTCCTTGAATTGGATTCCACGCTTCACACGAAGCACAGATGTGCCGGTGACTCGCTTTCGTTTCTCGACGCAACGCAGTCAAACGCTCTCAAATGCAACTGTGCGTAGGGACCTTTACTTCCACGGCACGAGCGTCCGTGCATGCCAAGGAGCGTCCGTGCATGCCAAGTTGGCAATGTTGTGCTCGCTATTACATCGCTCGCGTTTACGGTGGAATGGAATGCATAACTCACTCTAAACAGCTGTCTTTTTTCATGCTAATGAGTATACAGAGCACCTACCTCGCATACCTTTACGGCTCCCGACGGGTTGAAATCTTTTCCGCCGATTCGGTGAAGCAAGATCTTCCTCCGAGGTTCATTTTCCGTTTCAGAGGGAACACTGAAAAGTTTTCCGGTCGACGTTTCTACGGGCGCAGCAGCCCGTCAGCTGCGGCGTAGCAACATCTTGGGAAATTCATGACGACCGGAAGTCCAAAACCGAAAGCCAGATGTCACGTCACGACTGGCCAATAGTGTGCGCGGCGGCTACTTCAAAGAATGGCCCCACTTTTCCCAGGATAGAGGGGCTTTAAGGAGCGGGAACTTCCAGCTCCCTCTTTGCCCCCCCCCCCCCCCTCCCTTCCCCCTCCTCTGGGCCTCCGGCTTTGCCTCCTGCTACGCATGACACGTGACCCGACAGGGGGGGAGAGAGGGGCAGCCGAGAGCGAACCACCCTCTCCCTATTACTGGATGGATGGATGGATGAATGAATCCGGCTGAGCCCTTTGGATCGGGCGGTAGCTTACGCCACCTAGCCATTTTGTTTTACCATTTAAGCTTAGAATATTTAAATGTGAAAACTATATTCGCTCCGCACTGAAAAGAAAGTTAGGCTATAAAACCCCCTTGCGATCAGTTAATAAGAAAATACTGTAAACGACTAAATTTTCGCGGGGACCTAATTTTCGCGAATTTCGTGAATCGCCTACAATTCGCGAAAAATACGTCCCGCGAACAATTCGGGCAATTTGTGAACGCTACGGAAGGTACACTCGATTCGCGAAAATTAGAACCCGCGAATAATTTCAAATTTTCAGCTTTGGCCCGATTCGCGAAAATTTGAACCCGCGAAAATTAAGTCGTTTACTGAACCTAGTTTTCTCTCGCAACCGGCGGCCGGGCCGTAGCGCCATGGAGAGGGCTTCTCTCTGGGGTGGCGTTTCTCGGAACTATGACGCACGGAAGCAAATGGGAATTTATGCCTCAATGGAAGGGAATTTAGGTGCCGGGAATTGAGGTGCCGTTTGGCGCGGCCTCAAAAGCTGTTAACGCCTGTTTTCTCCATGGGACAGTTAATGGTTTCGCATTAATAACACTCTAACGCGAGCCTTAATTCTTATAATGGTCCTAAAAATCAACAAAATAGCAAAAACTGTCGTATAATTTTTTTTTTCTTTTTTATGACGTTGAGCTCGATTAATTTCCGAGTGAGGTGAACGACGGTATGTCCTCTTGGCCCATGAAAAATGCCAGCACGTTCTCGGAGCGGAGCCATTTCACTTTTTCTTGCCCCATCACATATTTATTAAAAAGAGTCACAAACTATTCAACGCGAAATGTCACTTGCAAAATGGCGAGTTAAGAAGCAGCACAGAGTATGAAGTCAAAATTTTAGGATATCTAACGGACAAAGCTGCTCCGCAACCTGGACCTTCAGGGCTATTTCTCTTTCTTCAAGAATTAACCCCCCCTACATTGGCCTTTTACGTTTCGGGTGTCAGAAATTTGGCCCCCAAACTCCAATAAGTTTGAGACCTCTGATCTAGAGACTGCTTTTCAAAACAATATTCTTCGGAGATGCTGCGGCGAAGCGCCATCTAGGTGCTATTCTTCAAATTCAGTGTAACATTTACCATTATGTTAAAACACGTGAGACTGGGTGTGAAAAAACCTTGAAAAACTAAAAGTATAAGACAGGGAAAGAAGTGAGAAAAACGACGTCTCAAACTCAGCTAATAAGTCTACTCAGTAAACCTCGAATATACAGCTTTGAAACCTAAGTCGTCAACAACCAACACAAAAAATAAAACAAAAAAAAACCTCTCTCTTTCCTATCTTTTCCACAAACTGTGCAGCCAGCTATGTACACATGTACAAACTCATGACACACCATGAGCTTGCGCGGTCGCTCTACGTTCGAACAAAGCTCACACTTCTTTACCCCCACCCCCCCCCCCCCCCCCCCCCCCCCCCCCGCCCCGCCCCGCCCCGCCCGGAACGGCCTTGCTGGCGAAGCCCACCGAAGGGATAAGATACCTCAGAGAACAAAAGGCACGTTACCTTTCACGCTATTTGTCATCTTCACACTAAAACGTAACGTCCTCAAAATTCTTGCACAGCTGCACTAGACGAAAAAAAATAAACACAGAAACACACACACACACACACACACACACACACACACACACACACACACACACACACACACACACACACACTCACACACTCACACACACACACGACAAGAGCCAAAACAATTATAAACGCAGGAACGCCGTGGCACTGTCAGCAAGGTATAGACCATTCTAAAAAAGAGCGTGTGGCCGGTGCCATTTTGAGTGTTCGTGCGTATAGAGCGTTCTTTGCTCGCTTTCCGAAGCGACGAACACGCACGTGCTGGACTGTGAAGATCGCACGCTGGACTGTGATTTTGTAAACATTGGAAAGGTCTATATGGCCGCCTGGCTTATACAGTTGCCTATTGATTTAATTATAATGCTTTCTCTTACAACTCGTTTAACATCATTGACCTCTGTATACCAATTCTGTCTTCGGCCACTGTGCCGCGACGTTGGATTCCTGTATATGTGATTCTATTTCAGAATTGGCCGCTTTAATTTTTACGTTTCTTTTGTGCTTAGTTAGTCTATCATTCAAAAACATGGAAGATTGCCCTAATTATAATTGGGGTTGTGTGGATATTTATACAGCGTGTAGTGGGTCAGCCATTTCAAAGTTACGACGAGTCACTCGCTGTAGATGAGCAATTTAACCGCAGCCTGGAGTTTTAACGTGCAACACGCAGTAGTGATGCACGACCGCACGCCGGTACGATGCTCATCCAGATCGAAACGGGCAGGGGTGGGAATAGGTGAGCGGCGTTTGGCAACTTCCGGTTCCTTAGGAAATTTTGTTTAGCTGTTGACAAGCGACGTCGATGATTTGCAAGCCTGTCTAAGCGTGGTTCTAAAAGCTACAGTCTGGATGTTTCAGAATTATGCTTGCACAGGCTTGCAGCTCATTGTCGTCACTTGTCAATGGTGAAACAAAATTTCCTAAGGAACCGGAAGTTGCCAAACGCCGCTCACCTATTGAACCAAGGATCCCTGGGTTCTGCAGCGCGAGCTTTCGCTCCACGTGCTCCGAGTTGGTGTGCGCTAGCCCACTCGGCCACCGGTGCCCCCTAAGATTGCCCCATATACTTAAACCCACACACTAAAGGTACCACATACACGACTCCTTCCTCAGAAGGTACCGATTTTCCTCTGGGGTTTCTGGCACCCCTTCCTTTCTTTTTGAAATGAGGTAGGGTTGCCCAACTTGAAAACACCATTGAACACCACATTTACACGCAAGGTCGCGGTGTGCAATAAGTGTGTACATAGGTGGCTGCAAAGTTCGTAGAAAAGATAGGAAAGAGAAAAGGATCTTAAGGCGAAAGCCTTATGGTGAATTCCGCTCGCACATTCGGAGCGCTTTCCAAAATCCGCGAGGGAGGCAAACTTCCGCTCCGTGGGACCCGCTCCGAATCGACGAGTGGAAGATAGACTCGAATTTTTAGAGCGACACCCCCCCCCCCCCCCTCTCTCCCTCCCTCCCTCGGCCGTTCAAATTAGCCGCTGCTCGAACTTGACAAGCCCACCAACGCCTCAGCCGACTGATCTTTCCGACGACCAGTGACAACTGTCACTGCTTAGCTGCAGAAATAACACACGACACAGGCCGGGCGAAATTGTACGTACCACGGGGCCCATGTCACAAATAACGAAGAAGACGTCCGCTTTCGCCACCTTTCGGCCGCCTCGGAGCGGCGAAGCACGCATAGCGATTGCCATCGGTAGAGTGCAGATTCCTGGTACGACTTTAATAAACATAGAGGTAACAAACCATACTTGCACGGTCGTTGCCTAATCTGATCTTGCTTTATTGCACGAGAAAACGCCGGCGGCATGCAGTGTAAAAAGAGTAAACAAGTAAACAATCAGTGGCGGCAAAATGAACAGGCCTAAACTTGCGTCTGCCTCCTTCCGATTTCCTGCCGTTCTTTTTCTCGTTCTTCCTCTCACGAGCACAGATGTCGGCGCTTGCGATTCGCCACACTTCATTCCCAACTTTGCATCCCTTATCTACGCGAGGTAAAAGTGTTCGAGCCGTCACAATCCCGCGTAAACAACCGACGCATTCGAGCAGACACAGCTTGACCGACTCGACGCCGTCAACGGCGCGTCGCGCGGCCTGCGGCCGGTCGGCCTACCGACCTCGTCGCGCATGCGCCACCGCCAATTTAAAGGAAATGACGTAGCGCGCTCTGTCAGCTTCCGCCAAGATTTCTGAAATCCCGCGGATCGAGTTCGGCGGGGTCGGAGGTACTCCACGGAGCGGGCGCTGCCAGAGATCTACGAGCGGAAGATGACCAAGCCGAGCCAAATCTGCGAGCGGAATTAGCGTTTTCCAAGTGTAGCGCTTTTGGAGCGCTCGAGATCTGCACGCGGAATTCACCATTACTTGTCCCGTTGAGCGCAAAAGCGTCATATAAGCCGATAAAAATACGATTGAGTGGCACGCGTCGCTCAATGGGCGACCCTACGTGTCCCATTACGTTGACGTCGTCCTTGCGGGCGTCCCAGAAGACGTGCTCGACCTCTAGGACGAGCTCACTTGTCACATTACGTCAAAAACTAGCGGCGGTGTCCTTGTGCCCGAAAGATGGCCACAAAAATACGTCATCAAGCTTCATCAGCTTGATCTCATCTAGAGTCATCATACATCATCAGCGGGATATCATAAGCGTCATCATACGTCATCAGCGTGATGCCGGAGCTCCGTGTGCAAAAGGTCCACTTCGGACTTCATCTGTGCTCGTTGTGTGCTTCGTGCGATGGACTGTGAGGCGACCGCGTCTTCATCTATGGCCTCGACATCGGCAGCAGCGTCTACATCTACGGTGGCTTGCTCAGGCAATTGTGGCCGCCCACGCAATATGCTGTAAAACCCTTAATTTTCGCGGGTCTTATTTTTCGCGAATCGGTCACAGAAGACAAAATCGCGGTCACTAAATTTCGCGAACTCGAGACGCCTTCATTGAAACTCTTAAGGATCGAAAATTTTGCGTGCCCTTAAATTTCGCGAATTGTTTCAATTCGCGAAATTCGCAAAAATAAAGGGCTCGCGAACATTAAGGGTTTCACAGTAGCCCCCTTAAGTGTCCCCCTCTAGGCGTTGTTCCCGACGTGGTCCTCGAGGCGTCGTTTTCGACGTCGTCCCAGAGGTCGTCCTTGACGTCGTCCGAAAGGTCGTCGTTGGAGTTATCCTAGACACCGTCTTTGACGTCGTTCTAGATGTCGTCCTAGACGCCGTACTTGGCGTCAAAATCTAGGACGTTGTCCTCCACGTCGCCCTATACGTCGTCCTAAACGTTAATACGTGTAGAAACATTATTCGAAAACAGTTCTCCCGCGGGACTATAATGCTTTCGCCTTCCTACACGTAATCAGTCTTAAGTGTACTCCTGTAATTTTTTGTTTTTGTTTGTTCTGTTGGTTGGTGACGACCTTGGTTTCAAGGGTGTAAATAAGAGGTTTACTGAATAAACTTATTAGCTGAGTTTGAGACGTCGTCTGGCTGACTTCTTTCCCTGTCTCTTTTACCCTTATTCGTTTCAAGGTTTTTTTTTTGTTCACACCCAGTCTCATGTGCTTTAACATAATGGTAAACGAACACCAGCTCGCCTGCACCCTCACCTCTGCTGTGTAACATGTAGTTACCATAGCAGCCGTTCCCCAAGAAACGGTGGCGCGTCGAATGACGGGAAGCGGATCGTAAGGGACAGGGGGGGGGGGGGGGTGCTGCTCGAGTAAGCAGCTTCTTTGGGCAGTTTCGTAACTAAGTTGATCTAATAACATTTGTATAATCCTGATATTGCCTCTTATATTGTCTTCGTGATTTTCTCTTTTTACAGGATAGAAAGTGCCAAAGGGAGCGGCGCGGACAACCTGGTCGATGGTCGGGCCGCGGCGGTTCAGCACAGTCCCGTCCACTCCGAGCATCCCAGGGGCTCGAACGAACCAGAGACTTCTGCTTGGCCATCCGGTGACCAAGAGGCCAAGGAAAGCAAGATTCTCCCGCCACCTACTCCACCTGCGAGGGCTGACTACGGCGTGACAGTTAAAAAGGAGGCCGATGACGGAGCCTACAGTTATTGTAATTTATCCGACAAATTCACGAACAGGGACATCCAAAAAAAGCCCGGTGCCGTCAAACAGGAAGCAGACGACGTGAATTCTCGGGACGCGAAGGCAGGCGGCAAGAGATCACTCGATCCTCCATTTCAAAAAGCTTCGTACGAGAGCTTCAGGAACGGTTGGAACGCCGGCGATGATTCGGCGGGAATAGCATTAAGTATGCAAAGTTTGGGCCGCACGCAAATTGTCTTGAATATGCATATGGAAACTGGGGATCTAAGCGACAAAGAACTGAGGGAAGGCTTGCTTCGGCTGCTACAGGCCGAAGCCGATTTGGTGGCTCAGCAACAAAAGAGCGAAGCATTGCGAATTGAGCTTTTAAGCAAGGAACTTCATTCCAACATGACCGACAACAAAAAGTAGCGAGCGTGCAGCCTTTGGTGGTTGGAGTGGTTCATAGTAGGTTTGTACTGTTCCCTTTACCGGGGTTTTTTTGTAGAGCCCTTGTAAACGGAAGAGTAGCACTTTGTCCTCTATCCTAGCATCTCTCAGTAGTTGCACCGCCCTCCGAGTTTTAAAAAGTCATATTTTTTATGAAAAAAAAAAATAAAAGAAAGAACGACATAATATGAGCTTTTTGAGGAAGAAATTTTAACTTTTTGAGAAATCGGCATTATTAGATCACCACAATGAATCTGGGCAACGCTTCAACCGTGACGACAGATCTCCCTCCCCCCCTCCTCTTCCTCCTCCCCAACGTGACCTGTAAATCCTCCTCCTCCGACGCCGTGATCGGCTGGCGCGCTTCCCTCTCTTTCTGCCAGCGTCCCTTTCCTGGCTGCATGATGCCATTTTTGAGCGAAGGCGCTGGAGAGGAAAAAACCTCTTCAGCTATGAATCGCGTTATGTTTATGTACTATACGGGGGCTTAAGTGACGCAGGTTCCTAGAAAAGAAAAGAAAATAAAAGAACACGAATTGGCTTTTTGGCTTATCTCAAAGTCTTTGCTTACGTCCGCCCGAAACCACAATCTGTCACACCATTAAGGCAGCACCGACCTGATTCATAATAAGTTTTTTGCAGGTTTATTTTTTATATCATAAGTGTTGTTTTACGAGGCTGCTTGTGTGTGACGAGAGCCGGTACCATCATTAAACAATTTTTTATGGCTACAGATTACTACATTGTATTCATAGAGCATTACTTTTTTATCCAACGGATCCCCAAAAAGCAATAAAAATTGTCTTTTTGTGTAATGTGCCATATCTATGGATTTTTTTTTTGCATGGCATAGTAAGGTGCAAGGGGAGGGGAGGGGGCTTCCGCCTTGTTAGGCATTTTCATTGCCTTTTGCTTTAGAACCGCCCAGATAAACACATTTGCTTGTGTTTGTTGTCTGAATAAATGATGATATGAAAGCCCTAAAACTAGATGTATCAATGTTGTGCCTTTAAAATAAGTAATCTTGCTGTGGATATTTGAATCCCGGACAAAAGCTCACCGGACAAATGCTCACCGGACAAAAGCTCACCGGACAAAAGCTCACCCTTTCTTTCAAAGACCCGGACAAAAGCTCACCACTATTTTTACAGGCCCGGACAAAAGCTCACCAGGGGAAAGTTTCACTTGGACCCTGACAAGGGCTCAAACAGCTTGGATAGATATAATCGTGCTACGCTAAAATGCAATATTAACAGAGATGTGACCTGTTACACGGTATGGTGAGGTTTGAAAACATAATCATTTATCTCTTAAAAACGGATACATTCCCCCACTGCCTCCAGCAGTCTCGGTATATCTTCATGCAGTTGGAAGTGCTCGCAGATGGTCTTCAAGCGGTTCTGAAGGCGCTTGGGCGTCTTGCGGATCCTCTTCACCGGCGGCTCGCCTCTTCGTTCTTTGATCAAAGCTGTATCAACCAGTGCCTGATCTTGTTGGAGGCATTCGATCAGCCTCCAGATGCTTGGGTGGGCGTGGCCAACAAGCTTCCGGAACCCATTATTCCATCCTTCACAGGCATTGTTGGTCCTGTCTTCGTCACGCAGTGTGGCCTCGTGTACGTTCCAGAGCTCTGGTTTAAACTCCGGTTGTCGTCGGCGCAGGGTCACAGCCAGTGGAGCACTCGTTGCGCTAGCTGCGGCAGAGCTGATTCGGAAGGGCCCGTTAACGTACGTCGAGTCGAAGTAGTCCAGGAGATCCTCAATGTCACCGGTAGCCTTCCCCCTGATGTAGCTGAGCCCTTCGGGCACAAGCTGCGGTGGTAAGAACGCCAGGCCGTCGAGCATTCCGCACAGCTTCCTGAAGCAATCGTCAGCCTTGTATTGACCCAAGAGGCCCAGCTCCCGAACCTGCGAAATATTTGGAACGACAAGCAATAAAGAACAGCTCTCATAAAGTATGCAATCATATTATTGTAGCATTCTTTCCGATTATTCCTCGAAGGATATGAGGGCCCATTCACTAATATCAAGAAATGTTACTCGCAGCAATTTTGTGTTTGTTTCGTTAAATGATCTGGTATAAGTACTTTTTTGGAAACTTGATATCATTACAGGCAGCTGTTTCAAAGTGACACAGCGAATTCTGCTTACGCTATGGATATCAGGAAAGTATAGCTGTTCAGTTTGGCTTACCTTTCTGTGCGTGCTTTGGCATAGGTGAAAGAAGCAGCCTCTGGTGGTAACGTGCTCCCCGAAGACCTCCTTTGCGGCTTTCATAGCGGCAATCTCGTAGTCACTGATGATGACGGCGGGGTCCGGGTGGTACCCCTTCTCCTCACAGCTATCCAGGATCACTTGAAAGAGTTCCTCATAAGTCGACAGACTCTTTCCCGAAAGGAGTGCGTACACACAGGCCAGCGAACTGTCTCCCAATTTGCAGCGCAAGACGTATAGCTGCCTGAATATCCGGGGCACACCGAAAACGTGCCATCCATGTACCATGTTCGGCTACTGCTTAACGCTGCGAGTTGTTCGTGGGTAGAGAAAACCAGCATGCGGTCTTGGCGCTCTTGCCCGTTGTCATATAACAGAAATGGCTGTGGTCGCGCTCCTCCGGTTGTTGCCCAGGTGTCCTGTACGTGAAGGTCCCTTAATGTCGACGGCTCTGGCGGGCGCACTTTGCTTCGCTGTCGACGCAAGTCTCGACGAATAGTTTCCAGGTCTCCAACGTTCGCACGGACTTGCTCTGAAGTTTCAGTCAGAGCTTCGGCGAGAAGCCGGCTTGGAGGTTCGGAAGTGTCGGTGGCTTTTCGCGTTAGCTGGACCCTCAGCTTCGTTGTTTCGGTCGCGCTTGCATCATTCGCGTGAGTGTGCTCGACTGAGGACCAGTGCCGAGTAATCTGAAAAAGCATTCAAAAAGAAAGATTTGATTAGCTGTTGTTGAAAAGCTGTGCAAAAAACAGTCGAGAACGCGCTCCTAGTCTACCCGATAAAGTACAAAGAAATGTCGCCATTTTCTCTAATTGTCCCGTAAAAACTTTTCTCTACATGCAGACGGGCTATAAACAAGCTCCGCAAGGAACACACATATAAAAAGTAACTATCAGCTAGGTACTCACAGCAAGGTCGGTAGTGATAGCTCCTTTGCGTCCAAAACTTCTTTGATGTCGACACTGCCACCGGGTCCAGTCTTTCTTGGAGATCTTCACGTACTCGTACCCATCAAGTAAAACTTTTTTCTTCCCCCTGTTTGACAGAGTCACCTCCATGGTAGAAAAAGAAGTGTAACTAGAAGCATCGCGCAACTACCTTATATAGCGCCCGACGTACAAACTACCGGCAAAGTTCAAAGAATGTGGGTAACAAAAGGCTAGTCGGCGAGATACTAGGGCTTTCCGACTTGAGCCTGCTTGGGCATGAACAAAGACAAACGATAGTTGGGGTGACCTAGATTTTCGTACCAAAAACGTTGCTTCGGTATGGCTTATCTCATCACCAACGTGAAGGGTGACCAATTTATGGTTGGGAGTTTTCAGTTTACACCGATAAAAGCACGCCGAACCCATTTTCCGGAATTCGGTTTTAACCGAAAAAGGTCATTTTTTTAGGGCCGTGTTGAAGTGGGCGAGTGTGTGTGTGTGTGTGGGGGGGGGGGGGGGGGGGGCGGGAGAGAAAAAACGTTGCAAGGTTTGGCATTGTCTGTCCTCTTCGTGACCCACATGCAACAAATGAAGTCTTAGGTTGGCATTGGCGGGATATACAGGGTGTTATTTTTTATTCGAAACAGATTTGTTTAAAAAAAGCCGTAAAAGTTACACTTATGCCGCTTGTGGAGGTGAGTTATACGGCCAGGGGGACATATTATAGGAGGCTAATCGTAATGATCAGTCGGCTAATTAATTAAAATTCGTTAATTAACTTTTTAATTAATGAAAATAGACATATGGTTCCAATTAGAAACTTGCTCAGCGTCATCAAAAACCCCTAAATCAGTCATTTTCAGAAAGACTTTGAGCGCGTGAGAAGCGTAGTAGTGAACTGAAGTTACCGCTCGTGGAGTAGGTACAAAGCTAGAGGTTGCGATTAGGCGCCCGCGCGATTTTTCCGTCTCTTATCTAGCCCCAGCCTTGTGCCTGCTCCACGAGCGGTAACTTTAGTGCACTACTACGCTTCTCACGCGCTCAAAGTCTTTCTGAAAATGACTGATTTAGGGGTTTTTGATGACGCTGAGCAAGTTTCTAATTGAAACCATATGTCTATTTTCATTAATTAAAAAGTTGATTAACAAATTTTAATTAATTAGCCGACTGATCTTTACGATTAGCTCCCTATAATATGTCCCCCTGGCCGTATAACTCACCTCCACAAGCGGCATATGTGTAACTTTTACGGCTTTTTTTAAACAAATCTGTTTCGAATAAAAAATAACACCCTGTATATCCGTGATTTCTGTGAACAAGCTTAGTATAAGTTACCGGTCCTAAAAAAAAGAAAAAAGAAATGTTCAGGTGTGGGCTGGTCTATGCTTTTTCGCTTCAGGCACTTCAGAGGACATCCGGAAAAGCCGTTAATACCCTCCTACACACTTTCTCTTCCGCGAAGTTGTAGCAAAGACTACGTCTCTCTTTTGTGCAAATACTGCCGCACGACAATAAAGTCGGATCACTAGAATGCATTGGAAGAGCCGCAGCGGGCATTAGGGAGCACATGAAGTCCGATGGTGTTTCTTTTGTATTCACCGAAATAAACCGGTAAACTTTTAAAGGAATGAATATACACCGAAAAACACTGAAACTTTGATTTTAAAATAAACACCGAAAAAAGTACGCCGAATTTTCAAAAAATAAAAACCGAAAACTTCGAACCCTACATATAGCCAATATTTTTTTTCCGGGTGAGCTTTTGTCCGGGTAATCGGAAAAAAGAGGTGAGCTTTTGTCCGGGTCTTTGGAAGAATGGGTGAGCTTTTGTCCGGTGAGCTTTTGTCCGGTGAGCATTTGTCCGGTGAGCTTTTGTCCGGTGAGCTTTTGTCCGGTTACCGGATATTTCTGCCTGCTGAAAAGTACACTATTAGATTACTTCACGCTAAAAGTAATAGACTTTTCGGAAAATCATAGGGGACCTCGCGGTTTCGTGGGATTTTAATCGTGGCGCCTGAAATCAAGTTTTTGGGCAGACTTGTACGTAATCCGTTACAAGGAACGAAATTACTTGTAATCCCTTACATTTATCAGTAATTTAGTAAAGGAATAATTACATATTTTCTAGAGTAATTTTAAAGTAATTCCCTTACATTTTTTACGTAACGGATTCCTTGTAATCCGTTACATTTTTTTTTCAGGACCTACCCCTCCCCCTTTCTGAAGAAATGGTTGTTTTTATTTGAGTAAAGTCGAGCGCAGTGACACTGTCAAGCGAATTGACCAGCGCAAAAGGAGGCATGGCACTCTTCACTTCCGCACAGACTTTTTTTTGCAACACCAAGCCCCTGAACCTATTTTTTTAGACCCTAACAACAATGTCGAAAACTCCAAATAAGCATTTCTACAAAAAAAAAAAGTGTGTGTGGGGGGGAAGTGGGGGGGGGGGGGGGGCAGTTATATCTGCTTTTTTTAGTCCCTTTGTTTTTTCTGTGCGATCGAAGATGGGGAGAGGAGGACACCAAGTGATTGTGTGCCTCTTCGAGAAGCTCGAGGCGGTAAGTGCACAGAAAAGGATTAACAATGTACTTCTCGGTTATAGTGACTTCGACCATTTTCATAATGTCACGACAGGAGACAACGCTCCGTCTACCCTAAAATCCACTAAAAGAGATGTAATATGTGAAGGTGATATTGCCACAAGCATCCTCGTTCGGTGCTGCACACTTATCATCTTCTCTTAGAAAACAGGATCCATTTTTGTTTGCTTCTTTCACCTTATTTGACCCCGTGTTAAAAGCTACTTACTTTTTTGTAGTCCAACTTCTAGGGTTGGGGCACTTTATTTGTGAATTCCAGCCAGGTTATCTGCATCTCAGTCACCCTTTTTGTCAGTCAGCTTTTTGCGAGCACTTCGAAAATGCTAATAGTCTTCCTTTTTCCTTCTTCCTGTTTTTACCCCAGCAGGACGTATCTTATCTCACGCAGATATTTTTACAAATAATACATAACGGTGGCTGACGTAGACTTGATATTCTGGGCTGGAGGAGAGAGTGAAACTCGTGAGTTGGGCCATAGCGCGGCTTACTTAGTACTCTGCCCTTCGCTGCCCATGGCATCAGCGGACGTCAATCTGGAAAATACCGGAGTTGATGACGTTTTATGGCGCAAGGCAACACGATATACCGGAGTAAACTGCAGTCGGTTCGTGCTCCGTGCGTTTTTGAACGGCACCAAGAAAGGTACCCAAGGCAAACGTGCGTTTACATTTCCTTGTTTTAACCGACGTTCTATTTAATTGTTGATATGAGTGTCCTTTTTTTTCGATTACTTATGTTTACATAATGGAAACTTTTTTTTTTTTATTCACCAACGTCTAAACCGAGGCTCGACCTGTTCAGAACCAACGGAAGAAGAAAATCCAGCCAAACCTTATTTATTATTTAACTATCACCTTACTGCTACAACTATGTTTTGCTATTGGCTGGCAATATATGCCGGTATAGTAAGATGGACATAAATCAATTCTTATTCTAGTTTTGACTAGATGTATGTGTGGTATGAGCCCTGAGGCTTAGAGGAAGAAGAAGAAAAGGAGTTACTCAGCTAACATGGACGGCTGTGCTTTCTTTCCTCACCGGCTACGAATACTACATGGTGGCAGCGAATTTAACGATATTCATTCATGAACTTACCCTCCAAGCATCTCCAGAGGGCATAGGCACCGACCGAAGTCCACCGAAGTCCAAGCGTATTAGTCAAGCAAGCGTAAATACACAGGGAACCACTGGCAACCTCTTCGCCCAAGATGGCTACCTCTGTGTTCGCTTGTCAACCGCCGGAACCTTTCGACTTCACAAAAACTGAAGACTGGCCTCGATGGATACAGCGCTTTGAGCGATTCCGAGCCATAAGTGGACTTCACAACAAGCCCGCAACAGAACAAGTGAACACCTTGATATATTGCATGGGCGAAAAGGCAGAAGACATTCTACTCTCACTTAGGATTACTGCCGACCAGTCACTTCAATACGAAGCCGTTAAAAAGGCCTTCGAAGACCATTTTATTGTACGGCGCAATATCATCTACGACCGAAGCAAATTCCATACAAGGAAACAAGAAGAAAACGAGCCCGTTGAAAATTTCATCACCGATCTGCATGCTCTCGCGAAATACTGCAACTTCGGAGCACTCCACGACGAGATGATACGTGACCGCATCGTCGTGGGAGTCCAAGATAGAAAACTATCTGAGAAAATGCAACTTGATGCAAAACTAACCTTAGAGTCAGCAACCACAATGGCGCGCCAGTCGGAAACAGTCAAAAACCAACAAGACGCCTTGCATGGAACCGACAACGTCAACAGAGTTCAATCGTTCAAGGCACCAGCCCTATTCAGAGAGACACCCCAAATGGAAAACACACAACAATTATGCTACTGGTGCGGCAGGGAGAAACACTCCAAAGGCAACTGTCCAGCGCGAAATGCCAAGTGCAATAAATGTCAGAAGCCTGGTCACTTCGCAAGCGTTTGCCGGAGCGGCACTCACGTCCGAGAGGTAACCACATACGCACCAGAGGAGCCGTATTTCTTGGGAGTTCTTCAAGCCTCAGGAACACAATCTTGGGAGGTGACTGTGGAGGTCAACAACACGCCGGTTATTTTTAAAATCGACACAGGAGCCGACGTCACAGCTGTTCCTGAGAGATTACACAAAACATCCCTCGGCAATGCGGCCCTTACGACACCAACACGGGCCTTGAGGGGGCCCAGTTAAGAAAGACTAACTGTTCTCGGTGTGCTAAAAGCACAAATCCAGTAGCGCGACAAAGTTACTATAACAGACATCTACGTGATACCTGAGTTGCAGACTCCATTACTCTCCAGAGCAGACAGTGAGATCCTGGGTGTTGTCGAAAGAATGGACGAGGTACTCGCATGTCAACCTACGACAGTGGACCCGAGGACCGAGTTCCCAGCACTTGGCCTTGGTCACGTGAGGATGCCTTACACGATAAAACTCCGTCCGGATGCAGTTCCTCTTTCCCTCGCATCTCCCAGAAGAATCCCACTTCCCCTGATGGACGAGATCAAAGACGAGATAGCCAACATGGTCAGACAAGAAGTAATTGAAGCCGTTGAAGAGCCAACAGACTGGTGCTCTGCCATGGTGAGCGTACAAAAGCCAGATGGGAAGTTCAGGATTTGCGTGGACTACACCGAACTGAACAAGTATATAGAATGCGAACGGCACCCCCTCCCAGTCACCGAACACTTACTGGGACAACTAAGTGGAGCGAAATTTTTCTCGAAAATGGACGCCAATTCAGGGTTCTGGCAATTCGAGCTGGCCGAAGAATCACAAATCCTGACAACATTCATTACACCTTTCGGAAGATACAAATTTAAGCGACTACCGTTTGACATCACATCTGCTCCAGAGTTCTACCAACGCAAGATGAGTCAAGTCCTCAGTGACATCGAAGGAGACGTGTGCAATGTGGATGACATTCTCGTCTATGGGTCGACCTGACAGGAACACGATAAGCGACTTCGATCTGTCTTATTCCGTCTTCAACAAACAGGCATAACGTTGAATGTGAACAAATGCCAGTTTGAAGTCAGGCGCGTCAAATTCTTGGGACACATCATTGACCAAGGAATTCATCCTGACGAAGCTAAGGTGGAAGCTGTCAAACAAATGAAGACACCTTCGAACGTCACCGAACTGAAGAGCTTCCTGGGAATGGTGAATTACCTTGGAAAATTCATACCATACCTTTCACAAGTGTCATACCCTCTGACCACACTTCTTAGCTCTAAGAATCAATGGAGCTGGGGAGAAGACCAACAGCGATCTTTCGAAAAGTTGAAACTGGCACTCACCTCAAGTCCAGTACTAGCTTTATTCAATCCCAAGAAGCCAACTGTGCTGTCCACTGATGCCTCATCTTTCGGAATTGGGGTGGTACTTCGTCAGGAACAAGACAATGGACAGTATAAACCTGTAGCTTATGCGTCACGGACAATGAGCGAGACAGAGAGGTGCTACGCTCAAATAGAAAAAGAAGGGCTAGCTGTAGTATGGGGTTGCGAGAGATTTCGGGACTTCATCACGCGTATGAAAATTATGATTGAGACAGATCATAAGCCCCTGGTTCCGATATTGACATCACAGCGCTTGGAGGACATCACACTAAGACTCCAACGCATGAAACTCAGAATGATGAGGTACTCGTACGAGATTAGACACATCCCAGGCAAATATCTCGTGGCTGCAGATACGTTGTCAAGAAACCCACTACAGACGGACCAAGACAAAGAAATGGAAGACGAAATAGCAGCCTATGTACAAGGTATTACTCTCAGTCTACCAGCATCACCGAACAGACTAAAACAAATTCAAGAAAAGCAAGAAAGTGATGACACCTGCCAGCTGCTAAGGAACTACAGCTTGCATGGCTGGCCCTCAAAGAACTCTGTGGACACCAAATGCGTGAATTACTGGCAACACAGAAACGAGATTGCCGTTGAAGAAGGACTCCTTATGAGAGGGTCCCGTATCATCATTCCCACCTCACTGCAAAAAGAGATCCTGGAAAGTATACATGAAGGTCATCAAGGTACCACCAAATGTCGAGCACGAGCGAGAGAGTCTGTCTGGTGGCCTGGACTGTCTACACAAATAGAAGCGTATGTGAGACGATGCACACGCTGCATTCAGGAGAGAAGCAATCGCCCTGAACCTCTCATCCCTACTACATATCCAGACAGACCATGGCAGCGTGTCGGGATGGATCTCTTCTACTTGCAAGAGAAGTGGTATCTACTTGTAACGGACTACTACTCAAGGTACCCAGAGGTGGCTCCTTTGAGCAGCTTGTCAGCGAGCTCAGTAATTAATCACCTGAAGTCCATCTTCGCAAGACATGGCACACCAGAGATAGTGTACAGTGACAACGGACCTCAATTTCAACGACTGGTGAACTCCGAGTTTACATAGTTTGCGCGAGACTGGCAGTTTCATCATATTACATCCAGCCCCAAGTTTGCGCAGAGCAATGGATTTGTGGAAGCTGGCGTGAAAATAATTAAGGCCAGCTGGAAAAAAACTGATGATGCCTATAGGCAGCCGGCAACAGCCAGGCGGCGCAGCTTAGTGAGAGCCCACGGGTATACTCCGTCGCGTTGTAACTTGGCAAAGGGTGAACGATAAGCACCATACTGACTGCGTCCCGACGGCTTTGAAATGCGCGACGTATACGAGCGCAACGCACACATATTGGAGCATGACGCAGCGAAAACCCTGAAACTTCTTCGGAGTAGAGGCGCGCTCCGGTGATACACAGTCACGTTCCCATTGGCCCGCCAGGGCCGTAGCTTCCGCTGTACTGGCATGTTACGCGATCATGGCTTCCTGGGATACCCAGTATTTCTTGCTTCAGACACCAGGCTAAGCGGCGCCACCAGAGTAAATGCTCACGCTTGAACAATGCGTTCGCCACTCCCAGGGGTACCCAATATTTCTTGCTTCAATCGCTAGATGGCGCCAAAACAAACAGCATTGCAGGTTGCCTATCGGGCACTGCAGGCATACCGAGCAACGCCACTGGGGAATGGCTTCAGCCCTGCAGAACTTCTGATGGGCCGTCGCATTCGCACGTCCCTTCCAATAGCAAACCACCTTCTGGAGCCAAAAACTCCCGATCACACAGAGCTCCGGGAATGGGAGGAAAAGAACAAACTCATACAGAAAACCAACTTCGACAAGAGACACGGTGCACGCCCCTTGGAGCCAATTGAGGAAGGGGAAAAAGTGTGGATCACTGACCAGAAGACCGAAGGACTCGTGAAGACAACTGCAGGACCACCCCGGTCCTACATAGTAAAGACGCCTAGAGGGGAAGTGCGACGGAACAGATTCCACTTGATCCCAATGGAAATGCCCGTAGGGAACGCCCAAGCAGCTGACGAGAGCGTCAGCAATCAAGAAACGATGGCAATACCCGATTTGGTGACACAAGACACAGCATTTTAGACCACATAATCACTTCTTATCATTCACCTGATTTCACAATTGGCACCATCGCTTCTGACATAACAGATCACACACCCATTTTCGCTGTTTCCAAGGCACATAATAAATCTAAACAACTAACAGAAACAATTCAGTTTTACGATTACCCGTTAATACTAAATATACTAGAGACGAAGACATGGGAGACAGTCTACCAAGAACCTACAGCTAACATAAAGCTAGAAAATTTTTTAACAACCTTCAAAGCTTCCATCCAGCAAGGTACCAAAACTAAAATTCTATCTCGCCGATCCGTCAAGAAAAATCTGTGGCTAACAAGTGGGCTACAACGGTCCATCAATCATAAAAATAACATGTTCAGAAAACTAAAACACAATCCCTTTAACCAAAGCCTCCAAAATAAGTACAAGTTGTATAATGTTATTTAAAAAAAACAATTAACGCAGCTAAACAACAGTAGTTCTATAACAAGCTCGCCAAGACTTCTAATAATCCTAGAGAGTCCTGGAAAATAATTAACTCTGCACTGAATAACAAAGCTGCTGAACCGAGCGTCTCAGTCTTAAGCACTAATCGAGGCATAATTACAAACAAACAGGAAATTACTAATTCATTAAATGACTACTTCACAACGATCGACACAAATATACAGTACCTTCCATTCCCTAATTCAGCCAATGACGCTCCAAGCATAGTTCGAAATGATAAAACTTTCTTTCTTCATCCAGTTGACCCAAACGAAGTTTGTGAAATCATTAATACACTAAAAAATACATCGTCATCGGGATATGATGGAATAAACACTATAATGTTAAAACATTGCAGCCCCATCATTGCGTACCCTTTGAGCGACATCATAAACACAATTTTTCCGACTACCACTTACCCTGATGCACTCAAAATTGCTAAAGTTATCCCCATATTTAAAAAGGGGGACAGGCTAAAACCGGAGAACTGCCGACCAATTGCGATTCTTCCTGTTCTTACTAAAGTAATCGAAAAACTACTACTAAAACGACTGAACAAGTTTTTTCTGAAAACAATTTAATAACTCCCTCGCAATATGGATATACAAATCAAAGGAAGATCTACTGAACTTGCTTTACTTAATATGGTTGAAAGGACAAAGCAAAATATAGAAATTAAATTATTAACTATGGGCATTTTTGTTGACTTATCAAAAGCTTTTGATTTGCTTAATCATAACCTTTTAATACAGAAACTAAGTGCATACGGAGTTCGCGGTGGGCCCCTCAATCTAATCAAAAGTTATCTTGCTAACAGGAATCAATTTGTCAACTTATCGGGCACAGTGTCAACCACAAAATCTATTTCCATTGGGGTTCCTCGAGGCTCAATTCTAGGTCCCTTTCTTTTTGTTGTATTTATAAATAATTTGGCAGGTTATTTGAAACAAGATTGCGTTCTTTACGCCGATGACACTAATATTTTCTTATCTAACTCTAACGTCACAGAACTTTAAGAAGAAGCTAACACTACTTTAGAAAAGCTAGAAAATTGGCTTACTTATAACAAGTTAGTACCGAATGTAACAAAAACACATTATATTATATTTTGTGCAAAAAATAAGCAAATACTAGACACTCCCTTATTAAGATTTGCAAATATTAATTTAACCCGAGTGTATGAAACCAAGTTTTTAGGACTAACCCTAGACTACCAATTAACGTGGCATCAACACGTAAAAAATACTACTAACGCGATATATAGAAATATCCCCATTTTATATAAATTACGTCATATATTTCCCATGAAAACCCTGCTAGTAATTTATCATTCCTTCATTCCTAGTCATATATTGTACGGATTATCTGTTTATGGACTGACATACAAAAACACACTAAAACCGTTAGAAACAGCTCAAAATACAGCCCTGCGAGCAATGCTTTTTACTAACAGACGCGAAAACACTAACTTTGCATACCCTTTACTAAATATTTTACCAGTTCATCAGTGCATCGAATATCGGATAGCCTTGTTAACATTTAATTTTCTAAACAACCACACAACCTGTTCATCGATCAAATTGACTCATCAAGACGCCGCGTATCCTTTCCGCTCTCATTTTCAAACGTCACTGACGGTACCACCCATAAGAACTAACTATGGCGCATTCACATTCACTTACATTGCAACCAAAATATGGAACTCGCTCCCACAAATACTAACAGCAATGTCATCTTTTCATATGTTCAAAAAATCATTGCGTATACATATACAATCTACACGATTCATAACATGATTTCACTGTTTCTTATGACTGTGCATCACATTGTTATCTTATTTTCCTTTTCATACTTTTTGTTTCGATTTATGATCACATTTGTATCATATCTCATTGTTACTGTATAGCTAATCTCTTTTATCTATTCAGTTCGTTCATGTTTGTTTACCGAGAGTTTTCTTTTTGCTTTGTATCACGTTGTTCTATTTTATACTCACAATGTTGTTATTTCGTTCATAAAGTGCCAACATAGGTCGCTAACACATTGTTTATTACCATGGGGTCCCTTCAACAGTTTTCTTTGAAAACTTTGGGACCCCTGCCTGTATAACATCCTTTGTATTAACAATTGTTCTATAAATAAAATGCATTTTTGACTTTGACTTTGACTTTGAACGCCCAAGCAGCTGACGAGACTGTCCGCAGTCAAGAATTGTCGTGCCCGGTGCCGTCGATTTCCCAACTTCCAGTCACACGAAGCGGACGTGTAGTAAGACCTGTTCAGAGACTGAACCTATAGATACAAATGAAAATATGGAAAAATAAAGAGGGGGAGATGTGGTATTAGCCATGAGGCTTAGGGGAAGAAGAAGAAAAGGAGTTACTCAACTAACATGGACGGCTGTGCTTTCTTTCCTCACCGGCTACGAATACTACAGTATGATGACTTCTTCAGCTTCGCGATTTCGACAATGGAGCATTTTAGCAGATCGGTCCAATGACTCCGATAACGATATCCGATACTCCGCCGCTGCCTTTGCGCAAGCATCATATCGTTATCGGGTACCGTTGTCGGGGGTATCAGAGGTATCGGAACGATCTACTAAACTCTCGAATATCAGGCAACGGCTGCAACGACGAAGCTTTGCTCTATCTTCGAGGTAGATAGTACTTCCATTGCTTCGCTGAAAAAGCTCAATGCAGAGCATAAAACATTCCTGAGGTACTACAATATGGCACACCCATACAGTGCCTCAGTTCAAAGGGTGTTCAGCGTAGCAAGACTTTCGCGAGTCCGCTGTTGCTCAAAGTATTCAAGGTCATTAAATATAACGGGTTGCAACAATAAGCACTTGAATAACCCTCATCCCTTTGTTTCTTAATTGAAGACAATATTGTTAAAAGTAACGCCACGAAAGTAACGGATTACTTTTTGGGGTAACGGTCACTTACTTTTATGGGAGGGTAATTGGAACTTTTTGACAACGGCATCGGCTTGCCTCTGCGGAGACGATCGAGCGCGGGGGCGTGCTGAACTTTGTACCGCAGCGGTAGGATGCAGCCGAGAAGTTCAACAGCGTGGTAAGTCGAGACGGACAGAACGAAAACTGGAGCCAAAGCGAGCGAGCGCTGAACCCGAGACGGTGGCCCTTCTGTTTGAACGAGTGTGTGCAGTTAAAAATAAAAGTGTTGGGTTTTGTTCAAGACTGATCGATATCTCTGATGCCAAGAAGCAACGATTCCCACATGCATAGAAGGCAGCGAAAGCAGTCACTTAACGTCTCTGTAGACTTTTAGTTTCTCCACTTTGTCGCACCGAGCTTAATGCAAAGAATGTACAGCCCTCGGAAATATGGAAAAGCGATTTGACGATTTTATTTTAGGTGGCTACGGTAGATTTGCTTTGGTTTGGGTTTGGGAATAAATAAAGGTTTGTTCTATTTTCTCCTTCAAAATAAAGCGCGTCCGGATAAGGCGGACTTGGCACCGCTGCATAAACAGCATCGGCGAATGTGTCTTTCATATTGCCGGAGACTGTATATGTTGTGCTAACGTCACCTTAGGTTCCTGGCCCGGCTCACGAACTGTGCACCACACACGTGATTAGCGTAATCCAGTGCGAGCACCTACTGAGGCCCATTTTTTTTTGTGCAGCCTGAATATATCGATTTTTTTCTCCGATAAGTCGAAAAGCTGAACGCTTCTTGTCATTGTTTTAATTTTTTTTTAACCGAGTCCTTTGACGTCCGCATCAAGGAGCCGTCCTGCGAACGAAAATCGTGTACTGTGGCGAGGTGCTCCAAGCCTTACAACCAGTGTATAACACAAACAGATATATGACACCGGTCTTGATACATGAAGAGCTAGTTCCGTTTTCTCCGCCCTTTGTGCTCTGGCATTAGACATTGGATAATTGAACATCCGCTGCACCGCTAACTATCAGTCTAAGGAATGTCAGTTTCCATCTTTAAAAAATTAATGAAATACAATATGTAGCCAAGCACGAGTGTTCTCAATCAAAATGAATTTACCCGCTGCATTTGAACACACAAATAAGCAGTATAGTCTTTGCAGCGAAGCCGATCTGCGGAAGCTGCGTTTGGCCGTTCTGAGAGCGTGGGAGCGATTTCGATCACTTCTAGAGAAGATACAACAAAAAAAGGGCGAAATCGCATCAAGCCAATTGAAAGTTCATATGATCGGCAGCAATAGTAAGAAAATTGAACGAAATAAAAAATGGCCCTTTTCGATAAAGTGGGTTCAAAATATCGCTTAATTTCATTTTCGACGATATTTCAAATTTTATATAAAACATTTCGTGAAAATAAAATAAACTAAACTTATGCCCGTCGATATTCTATGTATAGGGCTACACCTGCATAGTATTTGGTAAGCGACAAATATAATAACTCATGAGTTACAAGAATGAAGTTGTCACCGCATTGTCACGTAGGAGCAATTTCGATCACTTCTAGAGAAGATACAACAAAAAAGGGGGAAATCGTATCAAGCCAATTGAAAGTTTATATGATCGGCAGCAATAATAAAAAAATTGAACGAAATAAAAAATGGCCTTTTTCGATAAAGTGGGTTCAAAATATCGGTTAATTTCATTTTCGACGATATTTCAAATTTTATATAAAAAATTCAGTGAAAATAAAATAAACTAAACTTATGCCCGTCGATAGCCCATGTATAGGGCTGCACCCGCATAGTATTTGGTAAGCGACAAATATAATAACTCATGAGTTACAAGGCTCTGAAGATGTCAACGGATTGTCAAAGAGACGATGTTTGTCATTTTTTACCTCAATAAACAAAAAAACAAAAGTATTTTACTTTGAACTAAAAAATAGTCGAAATAACATACAAGATCACAAAAAATTACTGTGAGTTTTTTACGCTTTCCGTATTCATACCAGCGCACAGAACTGGGTAGAAAAATCAAGGAGTAAAAAACAGATTTTCACCCTGCTCCACTCAATATTTTTTTGTGAAGCGAAATATTTTTTTTTAATTTGAAAAGCGGTTTTGTTCTTTCCAGAAATGGGGCAATTACATATATTTTTTTCAGAAAA
The DNA here is from genome assembly GCA_013358835.2 of Ixodes persulcatus. Taxonomy (NCBI): domain Eukaryota; kingdom Metazoa; phylum Arthropoda; class Arachnida; order Ixodida; family Ixodidae; genus Ixodes; species Ixodes persulcatus. Next base: position 110,440 of record JABSTQ010007402.1, read on the forward strand.
AATCGAAAGACCCACCCCGACAAGCGTGTTCGATTTCAAATGAAACCACCCAGTTGTAGAAAGTATGTAGTCCTTTATTTGAAGTTACATTGTTTTGATTAACCAACTCAGGCATATTTTGCCACCAAAATTAGATTTTTACACCGATAAGCATTTTGATTTTTTGTTTTAACATGAGCTAAATGGTTTCTGACAAAATAGATTAATCTATTTTTTATTTTTTTTAAATGTAGGCCTTAAGGAAATTTGTTTTCGGTGTGTTTGAGCCAAATATTATGAAATATAGAGTTCAAAATAGTGAAAAACATCCTTTCTTTTTGCATTGGGACATTTTGCTTGTGGAACCCTATTCTTCGACTGGATTCAAAAACTCCCACATAGACACTTGACACGTGCTAATGATTGCTGACCTAGTGACTACAGTGAGAACCCTAATCTTGACACTTGGCGAAAAAGTCGGCGAGAAATCTGGCGGCCTTGATTGGCCGGCTCCAAGGTCAAGTGGGGCGACGGCCAATCACGGCCGCTAGATTTCTTGTCGACTTTTTCGCCAAGTGTCCAGATTAGGGCCCCAGGAGTGATATTGCCGCGTGCTCTACTCTAACGCCACTGTCTTGAATTTGATCCCCGCCAGCGCTTGTCCATTTTATTTTTATTTTGTTTGCATGACTGGAATGTCCCAGATGTCTCGAGAATCTCGTTTGTTTGAACTCGGAAACTTGTAGATACACACGCGCTTACGAAAACACAAAACTTTCACTATCTGGATTATGGAACTGGAAATCTATCTGGAATTCTTTCTGGAAACCTGAAACCCAGATTGCAGACAGGGGAATAATTTTTGAATATCTGAAATCCAGATAGAATCTAGATAGATTTTCAGTTCCATAACTTAGACAGCGAAAGGTTGTACAGTTTTTTTCGCTAAGGAATCCTAGATTCGAAAACAGTTTCCAGCGATTCTATTTCTAAGTGTAATATACATAATTTTCCCCGTATTTAGAGGACACATAAAGAGTTTT